>CM010313.2:9488373-9576648 GCA_001923025.3 Taenia multiceps
TTCATTAGTGTCGACACAAGCGGCGACATATAAATCACACCACATTGCATCTTCCGTTCCTTTTCTGCTCTCCAACGATGTTGACTTCGTCCGACACATCTTGTTTATCTATCTAGCTACCAAGCCTAGCCTCTCTTGCACAATTAGCGAGACCAAAATTACCCTTATTGTTAGCTATAGTTTGCAAATACATTGAAGAAATCCGTGTTTGCAGGCTTACTTTAATCTTTAATTGAATGAACACTAACTGGACGTTCTGTTTACGGGCTTTTAAACTGCGGTCTTATTTTGCCTACTCCTGCCAACACCATGAATTCAGTGTCTCAGTCGTCTGTAATAATGCCGCGTCTAGCCGCCCTTGGTACCATTTCCACTCAATGTCGCAGCGCTCATCTTTCCTTCCTGGGTGATACTGCAATGCTAGTGGCTCCAAACCTCCTCTATAATCTACTGCTTCGGCATATCCGCAGTTTGTTCTTCCAATGGCCTTGTCGGGCTGTATGGTGCAACAGCACCCCCCTTAGTTGTCTCCTTACGAGCAAGCGATTTGCTTCTTATACAAGACCGCGTCCAAATTCCCCCTTCTACATACTCCAAGCCATATCATTCGGCTTAAATTCGTACTATCTTGTGCTTCCAGTAGAAGCAAAAGTAGAGGCCCTGCTTTTGAAAATCAACTTGTTCTCCGCTTTGCCTAAGTAAAGTGTCTATGTGTAGTCAGACCTGATCTACGATTCGTGAGTTCTCCTGTTGGGCATCCTGCATTTGAACAGCAGAAGTTGGCTTTCTGTTTTGAGTAAACCAAGGAATGAGATAGCACAGCGTCTGCTTCGCATAGAAAAATGACTTACGAACAATGTGAGGAGGAGATGGTGGCATTCCATCATACGGTTTGGTCCGCCTCTGCAGTCGGAAAGTAGATGAAAATACGTGGTGATGGTCAACTTCATGACAACTCACATGTAAAATGTCGAGGTTCAGTCGATGCACGCTACTTAGAACTTGCCAGGAAATGCTTACCTGGTACGGGAAATAAGGAGGGGGGGGGTTAAAACATGAATAGCAAATGGAGAAAATTGCATGCTTGTTGTGTGGCATTTGAAGACAGTCGCAATTCCTGCTCGGACTTTGTCTAGCATGCCATAATGATTGGTGCTATGCCAGGCGTGATATTGGTGTGTGGCACTGTAAAAATGCGCTGGTTTTAAGGAAGCTACTTCGAGCTCATGCACTCACTGGTTCCCCAGCAAAGTGCAAATTCTTGGCGTGTATCAATCAGTTTCCTCTTTGGAATGAAATGTCGTTTGGGGGGGAGTAGAGCTGGCAAAAATTTAAGAAAACTGACCCAACCGAACTTTGAACAGGCTTTATTTTCGTGGCTAATTAGGGCTCACTCTAAGAGGCCAGACTCTCGCCTGCTTCCATCTGATTGGTCTATACATTATGTGCGAACCAGTTAAGAGGCTGCTTCTGATTGGCTCGAGAGATGTGCCACAAACTGCACAATGCGGATTAAGAGACAAACGGGTAATAAGCATCGATTGACCAATCGCGTAGCAGATGTGGGATAATGTGCGAGAGGACAATATAGTACTGGTTATAAAATCCACTTTACAGCAACATACTGAGGTCAGCATTTGTTTTTTTGACTATTTTCCACGTTAACTCCTACCCTGTCATTAGAGCAAAATGGGTTGCAATATTTTAGACATGTAGGCTTACTGTTATCATATTTTGCAGTGTATCAAATCGCTGAAGACTTTTATCCCTCCACCTAGGTTAAGTAAACTTTGGAAACCAAGAAAATGGATCAACGTAAGTTTTCTGCGTTATGCATAACGGAGGTGATCAGAGACACAATGTGGTTCTGATAAGAGAGCTTTGACTTGCAAAACAATTTGTGATATTCGGAATTCTTATGTGTCAGGTAGACTTGGGGGTAGCGCATGGCAACCTTACGTGTATTTAGTGCATGCATTGTTTCACACTGGAAACCCGACTTTAGTGTATCATCGCGTAGTCTGCCGAGCAGTGCGAACACATTTTTGGCGTATATTGATGACGTAATCATCGTGCAGCAGTCAATAGTTAGATGACAACGATAGAAAGTGAACGAAAGGAATTGTGCAGCAGTCACTGGTAGGAGTAGAAAGTGAACGGAGAGAAGACATCGGTCAGCGAGGTGGGCAATGACCTCGTTGTTTTATTCAACCTCCCATTCCAACGAATTATTCCAATCTCACCACTGACGATAAAATAGGCCGCAGCAGAGTTATGTCAACTTCTACTGATGCTCCAACCCCTCTTGACAACCAGCCAGTTTTAGCGCATCCAACTTCACTCACTGAAGGCGATGTGTGATAGAGTCAAAATTTCCTACCACAGGGGACAGGCGAAATTAGTGCAAGTGGAAGCAATCTGGCCTAAAACTTAGCTACTCACTTCCCACCGGGAGTGCCACAGTCTTTTACTTGATACACTTCCTGTCCCTCTACCGTATTACCTGCCTTCTCATGCAATGCTGCTTTCCCTCTGATTTCTGCAAAGCACTGTTCACCAATGAGCAATGCAACAGCAACTCCTCGCCTACTAATTAGCACAAGTTGACCGGTGGGACGTTGTCTCTGGGATCAGTGCAAGTGCCTCTCAACCGCATCATCTCCTTAAACGACCTATGCGTAGAACAGTTCAAATTTTAGGCTCAAGTCAGTGCATTTAGTTAATTAACCTTCTGCACCGTGGTACAAATGCACTTTTCTGCAGAGGCTGATCAATGCGACTAGTTCTGTGCTTGTTGGATGCCAAATGACTTGTCTTGAAATGGTGCAGAATCACGCTAATGTCGTGTTGACGCGCAAACTGAAGACAGAGTAGCAGCCGCGTTTGCTGTGGAATGTGCCTCTCTCCCCCAGTCCATCCTCCTGCCACACGACCATGCTACTCTGACTGCTACCTATTGACTAGAAACAAGTAGTATAGTGCGATTATTGGAAATAATGCGTGTTTAATGGATTGACATGGAAGGATGCGCTGTCAAGGCATGTCTTCTAAAAGGTAGGTCTTGCGTTGATGCGACTCACCTTTGTGCAAATTATGCAGACTTAGAATTTGATCGAATTGAGCGGTAGCGAAAGTCCATAACAACCCTTGTGTTGCTGGGTCATGTGCTCCTGCGAATAAGCAACGCAACTGCAGCCCTCCTTCATGACAATCGATCCAAATTCTCCTCTGCGTTAGAAAACACAAGAACAGTTGCTGCATTGGAATGCCAGCCCAATGGCGAGTAGCGGCGTGGGTGAAGGTTTGGGTGTTTCGCAGCATTTGCAATTCTTATATGATAGTACTTCAATGTGGTCTCCTTACATTGCCTTTACACGCAGGTCAATGTAGAGGAAGTGTGGAGAACTAATTGTTCGTTACTGACTTGGCCTGAACCTAAGTGAGCTGCTGCGAACACTCTAGGATTGTTATAATTTATCATTCAGGCCAAATTAGCCATCCTCGCCAGTCATCAATCTGCTACATAATCACAACTTCATCATTCAAAACCTGAGTTGACATCGCCCATGACTACGTTGCGTTTAGCCTACGCAGAATCCCTACTAACGCCTCACTGGATTGGCTGTTTCTTTCCACAGCACAATGACCCATAATTATTAATTCGACTGTCTAGCATGGTTCAGGTTTATTTATGAGCAATTTCGCAGCACGAAAATGGAAGCATTATTCATGGTGTAAGAATAGAGCAGGATATTTACCAGTGCTTCAAGATGGGTGGAGCGAAATAAGGAAATAGTGCAATGTGGTCATTAACTGCCCAAGTGGGTTACAATGAGGAATGGTAAATAACTCGAACAGAGTTGACAGGCCTCGAGAGGAACTGTTCGACAGAAGGGTGTGAAGGATTTCTCGTCTGTTTTGCGGGAAGTATCGCCATTTAATATTCGAGGCCGACATCTACGTCAGATGGCAAAGCACGAAATGTGGCGCCAGTGGCGATTCTATCAAGACGGTCAGACGGTCATGGTGATGACCTAGAACTCTATGAAGAGCTTCTTGCATGGATTTGAACTTGGCTGTTTGATTAGGCATTGCGGTTGGAAGGCACTTTCGCTGATCCTAGCGTCAAAGTCCTACTGGCGGAGTGGTGTTAATTTATCGGTGAGAAGTTGGCAATAAATTACTCGATGGTGAAGTGGTGCTTCACGGAATTGAGAGGGCGTGCAACTTTGCATGAGAAGGCAAGTAATACGATGGCGGGCAGACAGTGCATTGAGTAAGAGACTGGGACACTTACGATGCGGTACAAGTAGCCAAATTCTAGACTGGCTTGCTTCCACTTGCACTAATCGCAGCAAACCTCTGAGGTGGGAAATTTCGAATCGATCAACCGTCGCTTTCGTTGATTTAATTAGTATGCACTGAAACTGTCCGATTGCAAAGAGGGTTGAAGTAGGATCAGACGTAGAAACAAGTTCAGACGTCGTTGCGAGAGTTGGGTTACTTCGTGGAATGAAAGTTAGGGCAAAGGCACGTAGTCACTAGCCTTCTCGTCAACCGACACTTTGCCTCCATTCGATCACTTCTTCCTTCCACCTTCCATCGCCACCACTTAACCATTGCTGCACGATGATTGCGTAGTCAACATTGATCCACGTGATTGGTCGATGTCCAAAAAGTCCCATTGAAAGACCATCATCTAAAAATTGCAAGTTCCTTGGGACATCCACCTCTTCAGCCTCACCGCTGCCCGCCAGTGCACTGGCATTTCAATGCAGCAACCATTCCTGTGTTTTTAGCAAAGGGGATGATTTGGAAAGATCACACATAAAGGAGGGTTAAAGTTTAGCCAAGTAGTGCCAGGAGCACATGGCCCAGCAACGTGAGGTTGGTTTTGAGCTTCAGCAATTGCTCACTTTGATCAAATTGTAAGCCTGCATAATTTGCGCGAAGGTGAGTTGCACCAGCACAAGACTAACACTTTGAAAGACATACCCTGACAGCATCAAACGTTTAGTTCATTTATGCATAGCACTCTATCAATACACCTTTCGATTTCAGTCCATGAAGCATTATTTCAAATGATCGCGTTACACTACTTGTATCTTGTCAATAGCAAGCAGTCAGAGCAGCATGGTCGTATGGCAGGAGGATGGACGGTAAAGGAGAAGCACACGCTACTGCAAATGGGCTGCTACTCCGCCTCTGATTTAGTATTAACATGACGTTGGTTCGATTCGGCATCATCATTCTACGATAAGTTACTTAGCATTTAGTAAGTGTGCTACTAGTTGCGATGAGCAGCAATAGTGGAAGAATGTATTTGTCCCACGGTGCAGAAGATTAGGTAACTAAACGCAGCTATAGAAACCTAAAATTGAAACTACTTTAAGCATAATCTGGTTGAACTGATGATGCGGTTGGAAGCCACTTGCAATGATCATTGTAGCGGTGTTACTTTACCGGCTAGAGGTTGTCGATAAAATACTCAGTGATGAAGTAGTGCTTTGCAGAATTCGCAGGGAAGGCAACGTTGCATGAGAAGGCAGCTACTATTATAGCGGGACAGGCAGTGCATTGAGTAAGAGACTGAGACACTTGAATTGTGAACTAAGCAGCTGAATGCTTGGCCGGCGTGCCTCCATTTGCACCAGTCTCAGAAATCCAGTGTGGTAGGAATTTTTGCATGCGCTAAAACTAACTGGTTTTCAAGAGGTATTAAGGTAGCGTTAGTAGTAGAGGTAATCCTGCTAAAGACCGTACATTCGCCAGTACGGGAGTTGGGCTACTTGGTGCAAGTTCAGTGCGAGATGGTCATGGGTCGATGTCCTTTCCGTGGTTCAGCACTTCACCTCTATTCGCTCATTTCCTTTCTTCTGCTGTTTTACCCTCACTATTTTACCATTGACTGCTGCGCAATGTTTGCGTCGTCGACTCCTCCGGAATGCGTTTGCACTGCTTGATGGACTATGCGTTGGTGGGATGAGGTCGAGTGCCCAGTATGTAATGTTACGTGCGCTAAGTGGACGCGGAGTTGCCGAGCCCTACCCTCACAGCTACCAATGTTAGCCTCTAAGGCGCATTCACTGTTGCTCTCCTTACTGCTTATGCGTTGGCGTACATCTTGTTTAACCATGCCACTCAGCAAAAACGAGTTGCTATGTGCAGACACTTGGTTGTCTGCAGATTGTACGTCCACTCCTTAGCATGCTCCTCGTTAAAAGCCATTCCGTTCGATTGGACAGCCTCTCCTATGTACTGCTAGCAGTCAACGAATTGAACCTCTCATACTTGGGTCGGGGATGTAGTTCAGGCCAGAAACTAAGCCTGCATCTCAAAGTCAATGCATTGTTTCCTCAAGCCATTGAAGCAGAATCGATGAATCCCACATTGTTTTTGTTGGCCGTCACCATCCTGCACGGCTTCCCTGGCGAAACGCACAGGTGTGGAGCTGTGGGATCTCTTCACTCCATCAAACTGCAACCTGGCCGTCATTGCTTAGGCTCATGGGTTGCTGGCAGGTGGCAAGCCATGCCTAAATGCAGGCTAACATTCATTTTCACGACCCCACATTCCAAAAGCATTGTCTTCCTTCCACTTATCAAGTTAAACTGCAGTAATAATGCTTTGTTGCTCGTTTGACTTGTTTAACTTACTACGGATCGGGTTGATTAGATTCCCTTTGCAGAGTAGACTGGCCTCTGAGCCATGCCAGCAGTATCAGTTTCTTTCTGTCTGCCAAACGTATATGCGTTATTTCTTCTTCTTCCTTCAGAGAAATCTTGAAATGGACGTAACAATAATGCAACCATGAATAAGCAGAATTTAAACACAAGTAAAATATCACTGCCTTAGGCACATCCTATGTAGTAGTCCAAGTGCCTTTTCTATGCACTCTCATTGCGAAAGGTGGACTATAGTATTGTTTTCCCATTCAATATTTTGTTCGCGGTGAAGAACATACTTGACCAGTTAATTGGTTCACAACTTAAGGACGGCCGCACTAATCTGGGCAAACCAAAGTTAAAGTTCAATGTAATTTCCTACGACTCGAGAAGGATTCTAGAGCGCTGCTAAGCTCTAACAATTTAAATTTTGAGCTATTTTATCAGTTAAATGTAAAGTTACTTTTATCAGATGGGACTCTGTGAAATTTCCTGTCTTTCATTTGGTCGACAAAAGTTGCTGCACAAAAGCTTGTATGAAGTGAGAAGTCAGGTATCGTCAAAAGCATTAAAAGACTCGCTACGAGGAGACCTTTAAGTGTAATTCGAATTTAGGGCACTACTTTCTCGACAAGTGCTCTTCTTTCCTGGTATGAGTACCAAGTATGGTTACATTGGTCACCCTTTTGGTCTCCATGCGGACCTCGGAACTGCATCCTCAGTGTGAGTAGTAAGAAATCTGAATGCAATTTATTAAAAAAATGATTTTAGCTGATCTATATCAAGCTATTTACTTGTTCTAAAAGGAAAAGTAGTACAAACCACAAAAGCAGTCTGCTGGGGCAGAATGATAAGCATTTCAACACAGAAAGGAACTTAGCTGTCCTCAACTTATTTGGCAAAGCAATTGCCGGTCTGCGTCGTAGAAAATCTGACAGGCGGATCTTACAGCTGGCCACCTAGTACGCGTTTCCTCCATCACCTTACAAGAGTGCTAAGGAGTCTGTTGGAGGCATGAACAGCAAGTAAGAGGCTAGGCTTTTCCGTGGTGCTTTCTTCTAGTCAACACTGACAATGTGGTAGGGCATGTGACTGGACATTGATTTACTGATGTCCTCCTGAAGGGCACAGGTGAAAGACGATTCACTGTCATACGCTCTCTAACCTCCTGTCTGCTGATGTTAAAGTGAGTAGTACTGACATTGGCCAAGGAGTACCAGCCTTTCACTCGTATTATGCGCTGGTATTATCGGCAGTGAGCGATAATTCAGCGCGGGCGAGAGGCTTCAAGACATTGTTCGAGTTCAGGCCCTCACCATCTTCAAATCGCGTAATTTAAGAAGAATTCTTTAAGAATGAAATGAGGGAGTTGAGCGTGTGCAATGCCGAACTAGAAAGCAAGATGACATGATGAAAGATTTATTGCCTGATTAGCAAAACTACCATCACTATGCAATCTTCACCTTCTTGCCATCACTGTCCTTAACTGTAGCCTGACGCAAAGATGGTGCCGCGAGCGAGTTGTAGAGACAATGTTACTTTTAGCATGCCTTCTTTAAAATTTGATAGGATCTCGCCCCTGAGTAATTACTTGTTTCAAAGAACTTTTTATTCTATTGAGTCCTGGCAACACTAGATTGTTTTAAACCGAAATCCTGCAATTTGTGCAGATAATTCTCAGGTGTTTCCACGACCACTTTAGCTCATTTCATAGGACGATGAGGCTGGAAAAGGAGCTAGAAGTTGCATTAGGTGAGATGTAAGCTGGAAACTCAGCTTCAGCAAATCTTCCATTCCCTTCTTGTTATCGGCTCAATCACTGAAACCTTAGACCATAACGCTGAGTGCCTGCCAAAGCGGTTGAGCACGCTTCTTACTATGTGATTGATGTCAGGGAATGCAGCATTATAAAGCTCATGGTGTTTGAGGCGATCTTTTTAACCTGCTGCCTTCGAAAACCCAAATCGAAGTCGCTTGATGGGTGAATTAATGCGCATACCGCACCGATTTATTCCGAAGACACCAACCATGTTAGATAGCCTGAAGGCGATCAACTTCACGTCTCGAACGTAAGGAGATAGGATGTACCCTCTGTGGATTAGGACTTTTACATGAGAAATTCCTGAAGTGCAAAGAGACATTCTACATTCCGTGTCAAAAGGCCAATTATAATTCAGTACAATTCCACACCGTCAAATCTGTACACTACAGCGCACAAAAAAAGTGCATAAAATTTGAGAAATAAGGCGGCATACATAGATTACCAATGCGTGCAAAAACAGTAGAAACTAAATAAAAGCTTCTACAAAAGGTTGGGAGTGAAATAGAAGTTCGAATCATTTTCGCTCAACATCATTAAGGAACCAATGTAACTCGTCGTTTTATAAATAGGTAATATTTGCTCTAAAACATAAAACAACACAGATTTGGCAGAAAGAAGGCATGTGTGAGTTTGATGCGTTATGTACTTCGAGGCATCTGGCAGTTGATTTTCGCTGTGGTGACCGATTTTAAGGTGCGGATCTTAGAATACGGTTTGTACATTTGCTTAGAAAAATAAAGCCCTCTCGACACCACAAAACCTCTTTCCTACGTGCACATTCCGTTGCAGTTTTCACACCCAGAGCTTCACTTTGTATGGCCAATGTATAGAGATACCACCTTTATGTAGCATTCCCTAGAGTTCAGAACAACACAAGAAAAATTTTGTCAAAGTTCTGGGTTAAAAGTAAGCTTTTCCTGTAAGACTCTTGCTCGCTCAAATTTTAGGTCAGTATGAGATATGCAAATGCAGCATCTGGTTCTTTGCTGCGGGAAGTTGAGTCGTCAGTTCACATAATAGTTAACCGACTTGTCCATGCATCAAATTCATTGCCAATGAAAGCCTCCTCTCAAGACATTATTTCCTCTGACGAATGCCAAATACTTTGTAAACCTGTTTTAGTAGCAGTTCAAACAACTCGCAAATGAGTAACACGCCCTCTGCTCTCTCTAGACTAACACCCCACTAGCATCCCGGTTTACTTGTTTAAGCATAAAAGGTCAAAGATAGATTCCCAAATTGACTTAAGACACCTTTTGGAAAGAATTAAACTCATGCAAACCTATTTTATTAACCTATTCCGTGACATTTTTTACGAATTCAAAGCACAACATAATGTTGATTGAGGTTATTATTTATGCTAACGAAATGGTATTCCATCAATCAGGTGCCATGCCTAACACGAATAATAAAAATATTTACCTACTAATTTAAAGAGCTTCTATTTTAAGAAAATCGCAGAAGTGGAAGATGGTTTACTGACCATATGGTCCGCCAATTCAACTGGAACGACACCGCTGATCCCATGGGGGAAAAACGTTAAATGGACAATCAGTGGGAGCTTGATCAGATTATAAAAATATCTATTATGCACCATTTATTCAGACGAACACATAAGTTTTGTACCTAGGCGTTAATAAACGTACAAGACGTTTTCTCATTAATATGCACCTTATCAAATGCGAAATAATATTTTCCAAAAGCATGTAGACCCACTAAACACTCTTGTTGAAACTTTACCCAGGGCGCTTTTTTGATGGGTTGTGGCTATTTTGTAGGATAAGTTATAAAGGAATTGCTAATGATTAATCATAAAATCAGCTAACAAATGAACTCGATTCAGGTCCAAATGTTCTTCGAAGTTGCAAGTCTACTTATAAGTAACAAGGCGTGATGTGTGAAGGCCATATTTTGGAACTCTACTAGTATTGGCGAGAATGCAAATGCTAATAGGTTCTTAAAAATAATTGTATTGCATCACAGCACAAATACGAATTCGTGCTGATACTCATGGTCGTACTAAAAACAATAAAAACTGTCATGAATTGCATAAAAGGCATATT
Organism: Taenia multiceps; assembly: GCA_001923025.3. Classification (NCBI taxonomy): domain Eukaryota; kingdom Metazoa; phylum Platyhelminthes; class Cestoda; order Cyclophyllidea; family Taeniidae; genus Taenia; species Taenia multiceps. The sequence continues at coordinate 9,498,924 of CM010313.2, forward strand.
TTATGCGTATTCAAAATTCGGCAGCGTATTAAAGTCGATGCTAGTGGCAGCAGCAGCACAGAAATCCAAGTACGTAAGAGTTGACGTGCTAATCCTATAATACTCAGTATTAAAGACTGTGAGGCAAGATGCTAATGAAATTTTAACACAGGTCTAACTGAATACAAAAGTCAGGTGCTCGTGGCGATGTTACGGAACGCACCCTTCCGCATCAAGCCCTATATTGCGCAAGATGGCAACAGTTATTCAACTTTTAGGTAGGTTATGCCACTGACAACTCCAAGAGTAGCAATACAGTCTGTGCTCCACGTCGACTTTGTTCTTAGGCGATTAGCTTTTGACATATTATCAATTTGCAGCCGTAACAAATCAAAGTATGCTTGCTGATTAACAAGACACTAGATTGTATACGAAAGTAGAAAGATGAGGTGCAATAACGTTTGATAATAGCTTTGCCAATTCATGTATTTTAGCACCTTGTGACCATGATGATGCTCTCACGCACTTGACAGATTACTATTTGAAAGCGTGTACAGTGACAGAAGTCTTGACTCAAGTAAGCGGTCTTCGTGCGGGTGCGCTCAAGGGGATCGTGTGATGGAAGTGCGTCTAGATTACGAACTGTAAGTCAGACGCTTGTTTATGTGATGCAGTGCTACAAAAAGCAAGGAGTTCCTGCATCTGAAAATTTCACTTGGTGTTCATAGGCTAATTGTGCCTAGCTTTTGTTTTATTATCAAGCTATGAAAACTAAAATAGTTAATATTTATATTTTCTGCACGTATGCCGTGTAGCATAAGGTTCATTCCACTTCCATTAGACTGTTACGCTTTCAAAAAACATAGACCAGCAGTATCATTTGAGTGATACAATTATTCCACATGGGTCAAATGCGATTCAATTTTGCTTTTGGATTGAATTATAGACGATGCCATTAAAATTTCGCCAAAGGCAATCACCATTTAATTTGTTCATTGTTTATTTTAGAACCAAAAGCAAATTCAATGCAGCAAAATCATGTATTTGGCAACCAAGTCACAATCCCGTCGTGTTTTCCTCCTCGACACGCCAGCACGAGGGAGCTGTTGAGCAAACCAGAGCCCTCGTGACTATAAAATAGGCAATAATGTTAATTTGTTAGGTTCGTTGACCCGTTCACCGCAGCGATATGGAACACAAACACACCAGAGACAACACTCACTCTTAATTGCCATTTAAGCTCATGCCTTTAGTTTCATGCAAAATGCTATTGCTATTTTAAGCATTGGACATACTACTACTTTTCTTATGCTAGCTATTGGTTACAGCGATCAACTTTGTATTTTATGCAAAGCCAGTCGGAGGTGAAGGTTCATTCACCTGAAGGCAATCTATTGCCACTAACAAATGCACAGTGGTATCGTGGGTATTGTGGCTTTTAACCTAGATGACTTAGTTTAGTGAAGTTTGTGACGCCTTCAGGACGTTTTATGCAATTGATGCGGTAAAACGATTGTCTATTCTGACATCTTAAAACAACTGCCCCAAAGGTGTATTGTTTTTCCCTTCATCAACTCATTTGTCGATTTACTTAGCTTGGGGAGAAGTGGATTCAGTAACGCACTTAGGTACCTGAAAATACAATGTTAGACGATAATCTCGCCAGCGGTGACCACGGCTCCATTCGGGAATTAAGTTGCCACGTCGTAGACAGAATTGATGAAGCATAAACAACTGCTTGGCCCACATTCTGTAATCTAAGCACGCTACCATTTCATGGTCACTCTCGATGCCTCGCACTAGAGATCACTTAAGAATCCAAATCAGTTGTTATCATAAACACGCATAAATAGTAGCCTGGCAGGTGTGCAAGCTCATCCTCATAGGCACACAAGGCTGGAAAGTATGAGTGAAATTGCACTTTCGTGACACGAACAACGGTTTCAAAAATAATGTCTCCTCTCTGGGTGTTGTGGCATTAGTTATCGACATGGTTCAACCGAAGGATAGAGCACAGAACGGACCGAAGGACATTAAAAATGTGGTCTTGAAGAGCTTTTGAAGGAACTGGGTAAATTGTTCGCTAGTATAACCTTGAATTTTTCCAATTTTCTAGTCGCACCTTTTTAATGCCATCTCACCTTCGCCTTATCAATACGGCTTATCCAACTTCTCAGCGCTGTGTCGCTATTATTCTACTGTCAAATGCTAGATGCCAAAGTAAACGACTGTGGAGAAGCTACGCAGGCAAAGGATCCTGAAACAGATGTTAATTTGAATTGCGAAAGCCAGCGAGCACCTGTGTAAACCGCTTAAGAGCTGGCAGGGTGTGGCGCAAAAGTGTGAGTGAGAACGACATGACGCTTATGCTGGGTGACGACCACAGCTTTGAAATTGGGTCGATTGCGGTCATCTGAAGATTTTTACCGCCTCTTTTGCTGTCTGGGTTAATGCACCAGCTAGTATCAACACTCCCATGAGCTCTTCTCCTCAGCACACTCGCAGTATACCCTCTCCTTCCTTCACACCGAAAACAGCGAACTCATTCTGCAATCTCAAGGTTTTGAATGCACCAAACCAGTGTAGGTATATGCTCTATGCCCTAAGTACCATTACTGACTTAAGTGACGCTAATTGGCAAAATTTGTATTGCGGTCTTGAAATTAACTAACTCCTTTACTTTGGACTTCGAGATGTCGATACACCAGAGCTGTAAGGTGGATCTTTAAGCTAACGAATTGCTAATTGCTTTAGGAAGTTCACAAAGGATCTTAATGTTTTGTATTTTAATCTTTATGATGTGCGAAGAACTGGCATTGAGAGTGTCATAGAGTTAACACTCAAGACTACAACGAGTTTTCAGTGAGTCATGTATCTAGGAATGGATAAACAGCTGAAAGTCTTATTTGTCAAACATGATTGCTTGGCGGTCTTAATTGTCAAATTCATCTGAGCTTCGACATTGACCGATCGGCTTATCGACTGCGTTGGTGGCAGTGCTGCAGAGTGCAGTGAGTGCGATAATTATCCAAACGAGTACCACCCTGTCAACCCAAAGAAGCACGATGTTTTACTAAGTTCATTTGATTGGACACTTAAAATGCATTTAATTTAATACATTAGGAGCGTTTAGAGCCAACAGAAATTCCTGATTTTTAATGCTCAAATTGGATGATCATCGTCGTAGAAGTATGCTTAGTAGTAGGTGGCGACCGGGTCAATTCAGACACCACTAATCATGATTGCGGGTAACAGGGTTGTAGTGTGCCAACGTGACAGATTAGGCACGATCGATAAAACTTTCTTTTTATGCCCGCAGACATCCACTCGTCTCTATTGGAAGACTCTCAGCCCGCCGCATCGATGTGAAGCTGATACACCAAGCATTAAGACAACTTAAGCGGACGTTTTAGGACTGGTTTGCCATCTCTTATTACCGATTTTTATATTAGCGTTTTCTAGCTCATATCCTTGTCAATCGTTTTCACGACATTTGATCCGAAACTTTCTGAGTAGTAACTAGCGAACATAACTATGAACACATAAAAGTTCAAGCAGTACATACTGACCACTTAGATATTTCCCTCCTTTCGAATAACGATGAAAAAGTTAAGGGCGTAAACACTTTCCGGAGATCGGTTGAACGGTTAGTTGGATGTGTTTCTATGCTATTTGGACTGTGTTCTGTAAACTCACAGAGCTCTCCTGTTTAAAATATTTCAAAATCGTTTATACCACTGACTTAACAGAAGACATTACTTAACACTGTTCACAATCTTTAAGAAATTGACCCATGGAAGCGAATGATGGAAATGGTGGGAAAATGGAAGACCATCACTGTAATACTTTGTTTGTTCGAGCCGCCGGTTTCGGTGACTTGGGTGGCCATATTGTACTGAGCCGGTTGGCCGGCCTTTGGGGCGTGCCAACAACCCCCAAACCCTCTGTTTCCAGAATATATATTCTGCCCCGGCCTCGGGATGCTACATTGGAGGCAGCGGAAAGTGGACCCGAATCTGGTGGGTTTTATCCTGCATGTACTATGGATGGGAGAACCTCTAACATCTCGTAACAGAAGGGCTGAGGTCGACGTCCAGCTTCGGCATCTCCTTCTTTCTCGTGTTCTGAAGCGACACTAGCCGTGAATTCCAAGTCCAGTGCAACTGCCAAGAAGGATCAGTGGCGCTGTGGTCAGGCTCTCTCTCCTGTTCTCAGGCAACTTCCCTCCCTTCGCCAAAATGTGTATTTACAGATGTAGAATGTGCAGGACGCCATTCGATAGCATCGTTTTATGCTTTGTACACTTGGATCACGTGCATCCCGTTCCTATGAGGCCCGATTGCCCTATTCGCTCAGGGTTCTACGATACCCTCGCGTTTCTTCCACGGCATCAGAAAAGCCTGGAATCACAGCTTGTGTTGTGTGTCTCCACTCGCCCAAAACTTGGATTCGTACCCCCATCTTTCACTGGGTAGCATTATCGCGGGAGAGAAGGACTACGATACGCGCATTTGCTGCACCGAGTGCTACGCAAAATTGATGGTACTTCAAGAAGACATGCGCTTGAATCTCGATGGCTGGCACGGTTAGCTTGTAGGTGCTTCTTGCAGCACTGATTACATTGTGATGGCTGAAACGGGAGGCTGACCAAGGGGAGCGTCGGGGGCGACGCTCGAAAGAAGAGAGGGGCTGTGTAATACTTTGTTTGTTCGAACTGCCGGTTTCGGTGACTTGGGTGGCCATATTGTACTGAGCCGGTTGGCCGGCCTTTGGGCCATGCCAACAGCCCCCGAGCTCTCTGTTTTTAGAATATATATTCTGCCCCAGTACTATGCCCTCTTTTACCTTAAAGGGAGTCTCGGGACGCTACAATCACAGCAACACCAACCCCCAACCCCCAGCATGGAGCATGAATTCCACCATTATTGAGACCTTCGCATTTTTAGGGTAATTGGAATGTTAAAAGTGCACCGAGACGTGGCTGTAGAATTGTGGTTTCTACAGCCTCCAGCGCTAAAACTTTGCATTTCAGCAAGTGGGCTAGTGAGTTTACTGGTGGTAAAGGCTGACTCGTCAAAACATCTTTACTTTAGTTGAGCTTGGTGAAACTACTCCATGACCGCATTTGAATAGAAGTCCATAGGTGCTAATGATTAAAAGCTCCATTTATTTTCCATCAATTTGGTGACTAAGTAGGAATTGGTGTTGAAGTACTGCAAACTGTTTAGTAATCAATAAAAGCTCTTGAAAGTGCTATGGTAATGCTTACAGAGTGGTTTGAAATTTGGCCTTCCGGGAAATTTTATTGAGCGCGCACTTTCTAAAAAACGTTAAACATTGCTCAGTCTCAAGTCACAAACCTTAATGCCAATTTATCGAGTTATTTTTAATCCCAGTTTACTGCGGAACTCGTTAGGACTCCAGGTATTTCCCGTTAGATTTCCACAATCACTACATGACGCCTGCATTCCAGTACACTAAGGTCTGCTGCAGTTGCCTCAAGACGCAGCTCAATCAAGAATTACCCTAAGCCTTCAGAGGAACTGATTGTTCCAGACAACCTATAATCCCTTGCTGTCTTTCGTCAATGTGCTTTTGTCGTTACATAGAGCTATATTTGTCACACATCTTTGTACAATTATTACTCTCAGAAAGTGGACTGGATTTAATAAGCTTAAAGGCTTATACATTGAAACGTGGAGGTTGAGTATTGGCCTGCTAAAAATCGGTTGGATTTGGCCGTACAATAGGTAATTGCAACGTGATTACTATGCAGTAGCATTTATGGCAGGCAATTGGAAGCCTTACATAAATTCACACTGAAATAGGAACCATTCAACATAGACCCTCTTAAGGAGAACAACTTATCAGTCGGAAGGGAGTCATATCCTCACGAATCATGGCGTACAATTATACTTTACGTTGAAGAGGGAAAAAAGGGTGAAAATGCTATCGTGACAACATTCATCGCATTTTTACGGTGTCGTTTTACTTGAATCCGAGTGCTTCTTAAGCCTTGTGCCCAATGTTAGTACGATTGCCTGTTTTTACCCCTTGTATGAAAGATGAAATCGCTCCACTTCCTGTGCCATATGAAACCACGAGACGAGTTCTTCTGGCGTTCTCGATGTTGCGAAAGCAGTTGCTCTACCGACGAGTGACTCACATGCGCTATGAGATGAATGTATTCACTGATTTCCACAACAAAAGTTGGAACTGAGATAAAGCACAGGAGCCAGATGTCCATGCTAGTACCGTCTTATAGATCGGAAGCACCAACCAAGAGGTATCTCACGACAACCAGCATGACGACGCGCTTCCTTCCTCTAATCTTTGATTGATTAACTTTAAATTGCCTCGACGCACTGAACTGTGCTGCACTCTTAATCATACAATTATTTTTGAGATAAATTCCAAAACTCTCACTTACCCTTAGTCCGTGATCAATCATTTCTCAAATCGATCCGCCTGCTACAGACGTGCAATAACAGGAATGCTCCAGCATCGTTGGTATGTAATGTGGCAAACAGGACCCCCTATCAGTCCATTTTCAAACCACTAAGTGTTTGTCAGTTTGAACCAAAAATTGGTCCAACCACATGTCTTTCTTTGATGCATTCTGCCGGTTCTTGTCAAAATCTCTGTATACCACCCACTACAAGAAACAGATGTAGACATTCGACACAAAACTGCCTCTACTTAATATGAACAACTAAGAGAACATAGGAACGCTCTGAATCACATGTTCTGTCTAGGAGATCTGTGCGTCCACCACAGTGGGCGCCTTGATGACAGCATCAGGGCTGTTCCTCAGCTTCCAGGGTTTACCCTTGTAGGTGGCTATCCGTGCACTGTCCACGCGCATGTCAGGCATCACTTGCTCCCATACCTTCTTTTTGGGAGGAAGTTGAGCATCCGGTTCGCCTAAAAGGAGGACGTGAAAGAAGTGAGTAGGTCGAGTTACTTAGGTAAAGCAAAATCTCCACGTACGAGCATCGCCACCGTTCACTATCCTTAAACGAAAATCATGTTCAGAAATCCATTAGAAGTTGCAAAGTGCAATGATACACAGAACAATGGCAATGCTCATCAGCACTTTGCATTCCTACATTTCCAAGAGGTAGATATTTTATGTGGTTACAGAAAGCCGCGCCTACAACATCAGTAAACGCTCCTGCTAAAATTCTTCAGAAGCTTTCTTCTTCCTGTCTAATTTCCAAACATATTAAAACGTTCCCAAACTCACAGGCTCACTTAGGTGCCCTGATAGGTAAATATTACCTGCGAATGGACGTAATTTGCCAGTAATCACCTGCACCAGCGCCTACCTGTGTGCATGCTCGCTATTTGCTTTATGAGTCGTGTGGTAGCATTTTACCGTTTTTGGTTGGAAACCCAGCAGCAAACAGTCCCACACACATGGACAATCGTTAATAAAAAAATGCGCACCTTTAATGGACTACAGAACGAAGCTTTTAAAAATCTGAACTGAGAAGAATCAAATAGTAGAAAAATAGGAATAGGCGAGGATGATGAAACAAATAACATGGGGTTACTCTGGATCACGCACAGCAACTACCGAATCTAAGAATAAAACCAAAGGTAAATCAGCCACATAGCTTTTATCTAAAGGGCGATTTGTAAAGCATTCGATTCCCAAGCTTCAAAGGACCAAGGACTTTCATAGAATTACTCGTTCACCATCCCATCTACACAATCAGCTCTTAAGATCTTCAATGGACGCATTGCGAATTATGTATTTTAGACGAAGAACAATCTGAGAGCCATTTAAACATCTCACAATATTTGAGACTTCTTTGAAACCTGCGCCCTTAGTGGCAAACGAGTAATAATGCAGCTTTCCGATAAAGTTCCTTATTTCGGTAGAGATGCAGCGAAAACGAAAAGTAGCAAAGCCTGAGGTTCTTTAATTGAATGTGGGCATCAACTCACCGGGATAATCCTGCACATAAACTCTGTAACCCAGCGTAGGTTCTGTTGGACTCTCAATAATTAGAGGTTCTACTCTATCATTGGCGCCTGCGGCGCACATTAGCATACCCTGAGACTCGATGCCACGCATCTTGACAGGCTTGAGATTGCACACGAAGATGCCAACTAATCCTTGCATCTTTTCAACGGGCACGTGTGACGCAAGACCACTGACCACGGTACGAAGGCTACCTTCACCTAGGTCCACCTTACAGGCGGAAAGAAAAGAGTCCATTACTTGGGAGGCAAAATTAGGAAAAAGTCACTGCAAAAGACATAAAATTTTTGTTAGATTTGGTATGTAAGAGTGTGGGATGACAACAGTCGCATAAATTTGACGGAATTTTCGAAGAATCGAGTCCCTTGAAAAGTACGGCCCTTAAAGCAAAACAAAGCTATTTCTAAGACCATATTCGGGCTATTGAATAATCAGGCAGTCATCTTGATCAGTCATTTTACTGTTCCAAAATGACATGCCGCTTGTATTTTACGCAACACTTAAGGCGATTAGAAACCATTTGATTCGTCTCTTGAGCCAACCTGTCATGAATAAGTTGGCATTACGTTCAAGGTATTTGCAGAACAAATAAGTATCTTGGGCTTAGCACGCAAAATACAAGGGTTGGTTCAGGCTGCTATTCACTTTGAGATGTCTTAAATATTCGTAAAATAAAAAAAATTTAAGTTTATAGTTCCAGAACCCAATGCCGCAAACTTAAACTAGCAATACGATTTGAAAAGTTCTCGGGAAAAGTAGGTCATACTACCTCCTCATGCAGAGCCAAACAAAGAATTCAAAAATCATCTTCTTGATGGGCGCAAGTTGCAAAAAGGATGAGCGCTTGCGTTCAGCATGTGATACTTTTTATCGAAAGTTCCAACATTTGAGTTTCGGTTCTCAAGTGTGAAGACGACCAGAACATACTTGTCTTAAGGAATAAACCACAATGATTTCCTTGTGATAGCCCAAAATTCCTTGCCATTAAGGCACAAAAATCTCCAGCTAGCAAACATAAAATTTTTAATCAATTAAAAAAGTGGGACTATTCGAAAAAATTAGCATGGAATAGTCAACTGACCAACAAACACACCTCTGGGTCCCTTAAAGCCTTATCGATTCGGGACACGAACCAATGTTTTTCAAAAATAGTTGGCAAGAAATTTAAGACATCCGATAGACCATCAAATAAACGTTGGCCAGAGGGGATCAGAAAAGTTCCAACAGGGCTTGAAAACTAGCACTGCCAATATCTTGGCGCAAAGTGTCTGGCTGGAGTAACCTTTAGATTAAACACGTCAAAAGCAATCCATTTCGCAAATCAAACTACGTCGACAGAACAATAGATTCGCTCAGAAATTTTCAAATGAATGCTCCATCTGCAGAAAAAGTCTTGTATATCTGGTGCAAATATGCTTTAACAACTCAGAACATAGTATAGTTTGCCAAAAATCTATTTAGCAAGAAGAAAAAGATCAAATTTATGCAACAAATTTCGTACAAGTTGGGAGTAGTCCTTAAAAGATCATACAATCTAGACATTTAGAACACTAGGAAACATTTGAGAAATTGGGCTTGCAATCGAACAAAAATACTTTCCAATAGCTAAAACCAGGTTTGAGGAAAAAAGTTGAATCGAGTTAAAACGACTCTCTATGTGTTCAAAAGGCGTTTTTTTTTCGACGCGAACCAGAGGTAACATTCATTTAACTACCCAGAAAACCTTGAGAAAAGTGGCATTACCTTCTGCAGAACGCCTCAACTGTCCTTAAATGTATGAGCAAGTCTCGCGCCTTTGTCTATGCCACAGTTATGGCGACAGGCCACCTGGAAGACAAAGAGCAACTGCAACTAACCCTCTCTACATAGAGTGAGTCAGCATCAGGGTGTCGCTCCACCTCCACGACTTTGCCCACCCGCATATCGATACGACTGACGTCAGCAGATAGATCTTCACTCTTCTTTCCTCCTTTCGATTGAGGCGCCGGTTTGGAAACACGAGAGGAACGCTTCTTATCTAAGTTACAAGAAGGGTAACGGTTGTTATCTACTCCACGAATAGGGTATCTAGAATGCAACAACAATCCCATTGATAGATGGCAAATGAGAGTAATATTTTGAAGAGATTCTATTTTTAAAAGATAAAAAAGTAGAATTACAAGTTTATCGAGTAAATTAATGGCAAACACTATTGAATGGATTCCCATTGTGAAAAGTGGAAGAACAAGGGGCAATTCGTGGCTGCTGTACTTATCAATATGCATCGCAAATGCCATTGCAAATTATGGACCCTAACGAAAATAAGCTTCCGCAAAATGAAGGCAATGCTATTGACAATAAAAGTGGTTAGTTCAGCCTCTGTGTGACGCCGTGATGCCGGTGGTATAGCAGCAACTATTCACTGCCTCAAAATGGGAAAGAGCTGGCTGCCACCGACTTCGGATTTATCAATACCAAACATCTATAATTAGTGCATGCGAGAGGACACGCAGTGATTATGATAGAAACATATCATTAATGGTAAGTTTTACTTTGTCATTCGGTGATACGCCCTACTTAGTAAGATTTCTTCTTTACCTGCAAAACCAGGGAAGACCGCCTCAAGTAGCATGTTTAATCGGATAAGCTCACTGGGACTGCATCTTCCCATTTGGATGGTGATGAAGAACAAACAATTTTTGCTGCGATAGAGATTAACCAAGCATCCACAGTTTACACCGTAAAAAACAAATGCGACTAATTACTCCGGGAAAACTGTTGTATTTTGGCCTGACCAGTTAGCGCAATCATTATACCGGTTAAATCTATAGGGTTGATAATCTGACTAAACCAAAAATGCACCGAGGACAGTTAATTTCAACATTTGATTAATGTCACCATGTCACATGTTTACCGCAAAGGCGGAAAAATGCAGTGAAAACTGAACACTAAGCCAAGAGAAACTAAACAATCCCCCATCAAAGAGTCTAACTCAATAACTAGAGAATGGCGAGTTTAAGAAACAATACTAATAGTGCGATTTTGCACATAGCGACTCGAACAGTTCTTAATGTCGATCACGGTTTCCAGTGCAATTTACTCGTCCAAGTAAAATCTGATTGCTATAAGAATTAATCGGGAAGAACTCACCAGATTTGTTAATGGGACGGGTCGAGGTCAGCGGAATAGCAGATACCGAATGTTTAGTGAGATTCTTAAATGGAGTGAAGAATTGATTGTCTACGAAGATCCCACCATAATTAGAATAAAAAACGACTTACACCCAGCCACAAGTTCCAGATCACTCAATTTCCCCTTGAGGGCATCAATTTCTCGTTTGAGCTGAGCATTTCTTTTAGCATACGTCAGTTCAGCGCGCTTAATTGCGCTTTCATCACAACCGGCAAGAAGCGAGATCTTATCCCCGACAACGGTAGCAAGCTCCTCGGAGGTCATTTTCACCGATATGGGGGTTGAAATTAACCAAAACGTACGTCGAAATTCCTGGAAGTTAAATCCAGGGCAGAATAGAAAAAGCATCAGTAAATAAGCTGTCATTTCTACTTTTTTAAATTAAATGATTCGACCTAAAACCGCGTTGACAGCAGTATCGGTCAGGCAAAAATGAGATTTCGACATCAGCCGCAGTAAAAAAATTTAAGATCTCTCAACTTATGACTCAATTCATTAAATAACTACCATCTAACCGAATCTAACAAGTGAATCCGCAATTAAAAGTGATAAAACATCAAGGCGGGCACCAAATCCGACCGAGTAACAAACAACAGCAACATACAAGCTCAAGCTTTGAATCAACTACCCAGTAGTGTCCTACTTATAACAGCCTAGCTAAACACTTTTAATTAAGAACAGTTTAATTTAATTATATTTAAGTTAATACACTTTTACAAGTAGACTTTGGCTTTATATACCATGAATATTTGCTGCGCCAGAGAAGACGTTTTAGTTGTTGCAGATCCGTGGGTCTCGTTTTAGGCTATTATTTTATTTCATTGACTAGCTTAATGTTCTTTGGTGGTCTGTGAATACATTAAGCTGCTCTTATTGCAAATGTTTTTGCAGAATATACTTGTTCTGGTCCTTAACTTATACCTGTTCTCTCTTTGTATTTATAGGAGCATTAAAATCTTTCGCAGATCAACACTTTGTTTTTAAGGCCATGAATTCAATCAGAATGCTCGGCACAGTGTTGGATACACATGGCTAGCGTAACCCTGCGTGAGCTGCAAAGTATCATAGACAGTTTTATCGACCCCTTTCACTAGACATGCCGAAATTATCTTCCGATGGATGAACGAGTTCCCATTCCTCCATTGTGGAGCCACCTTGTCCAACAAGTATTCTGCTGGAGAAGTTGGTGATATATAACACTAGTGTTAGTTATTTTCATTTGTCGGATTGTTTTTTAATCGTTCTATAGGAACGTTGCAGCTTGGACCAGCCTCATCAATTACTTATCCCCATATTTGTTGTGAGCAGGATGCTGAGTTACAATCTTTACAAGACAGCAAGTCAGAAAGATTTAAGCGTCAATAATCCAACAAAGTAGACCACCAAAGTTTTATTTGCAAGCATCTTAAATGTGCTGTAACAATGCTTGTGTTTATATACGCTTCGTAGGTGAGAGGCGGGAACACAAGGTACACGTAGCCGAGAGCGAGTCAACGTGTGCTCCCCCAGTTCCGGACACCGTGACCAGTAGTCAAGACTTACCCACTTAGCGTTTCTTCTTAAAATAAAGCATGCCCAGAAAAGCCCGGTCTTCTTCCAATAAGGTAGTAAGGGAAGAGGAGGAGGAAAAGAAGAACCCCTTCACAGTGCAGTTGTTAATGTGTTGTAGTACCATCCTATTCCTTACAAAGTATACTTCCTTCTCACATTACGTTGCACATGCATTTCAACTTAGCCTTTTACAATATTCGCATGCTTGCATTAAGTTACTCTTATATGTTGTTGCTTGATCAATATTCTTTGCCCTCTAGGCTCCTGAAACCGGAAAATCCTGAGAAACTAACATAATTTTGTCTTCCGTCGCTTCAATCAGCTTTCTAAATTAGACCACATCAACCAATGCCTTAATTTTGCACCTTTTACTTGCCATTAGCCCTAAAATTTGCACAGCTGCATAAATAATGAAGCTTCCAAACACACGCGAACCTGCAAAACTTGAAGGATATTTTAATAAAGCTTTGTTTTAACTAAATTTCAATCTTTTAGCATAAGTCAGGTAACCAAGTCAGGTTCAGGTAACTATCTAAACTAAAATTAAGATTTGTGTTAATAGCTAAGAAGGAGCATGTAGCGAACTTTAAGAATAAATCTTTACCATCCGAATTCCATCAAAATGCCTCCAGAATATCGAAGCCTGTGTGCTGCAATCTTCAGTAGTACATCACTGATCTTTATTTATGTTTTGTTTAAATTATCTCTGTTATATGAAACTCAAATCTCGACTCATTTGTGATCTGCTCCGTCCAGACCTGATCTAATATCACATACGTTGTTACTGTGTCAGGTGACAGAGCTAAGTTATTGCGTTCCAACCAAACAGAAATAATAACTTACTAGCTACCCTTTAAAATGAATTGACAAAATGGCGAACACTGTTCAAAGTGCCACAAAATCAGATGACTTTTCACTTAAAAGGCAGCATTACCGTTCGTCTATGCAGAGATGTCGAAGATCAACCGCACGCCTTCAAGGTAAACGAAGGCATATTACTAGGACAGAATACATATTCTGGGAACAGAGGTCTGGGGGCTATTGGCACGGCCCGGAGGCCGGCCAATCGACTAGTACAATATGGCCAATTAAGTGACCGAAACCGGCAGCTCGAACAAACAAAGTACTACAGGGATAATACTGAATCCCGAGTTTCAGTGTCATGTATCCAATGGCACAGAGGGCTCTTTAAATAATACTGTAAAATAAGTACACTGTTCAATGGTTGCAGTAAACAGGCACTAGTGTTGGTGCGAAATCTGGTTTGCTTAAAATGAGGCCTAAAGGTAATCACAGATCCACAGCCTGCGCTTAAGATTTCTTATGCAACACTTCCATTCATCCCATGGAAAATAAGTGATTGGCCTGCACTGCTTTCAAACTATATTATGAGCTTCAATGTAATTTTTGTTTAATGGAATGAGTTCAAGCTCTTGCATAAAATACTTATGCACAATCAAACCTCCCACTTTCAAATAGAAAAACGCCTGTCATTTGCAACATCCGCCGTTTATAATTAACGAAGCATTGGATGCATGCTATCGTGTACGACTAAAATTTTGGCACTTTAAATAAAAAGACATCTATTGTGTCTTTCTTACATTTTTATGAAGGAATCGAATTGATGTGATCGTAAGGTCTTTTTAGTATCAAAACTGCGAATAAATCTGGTTGCCAAGATTTTGCTGAACCGTCCGTAGCTAACTTACACAACGCAACAAATTTGGAGCAAAAGAGAAAAGCGCATCATCATAGTTAAACGGTTAAGGTATGGTACTCGTGGGCTAACATAGAGACGCCTTCTTATGCTCTGCGGATTCCTCTAGTGATCACGTTATGGCAGCCCCTCTCAACAAATTAAAAGAGTTGATAAATCCCGCCCCACCGTACTTAAAACATTACAGCCGACACTTCGTTAGTTTGAGAATGCCAAGAAATTTCATAAGACAGCTAGTCTCACTTGATTTAGCTATCCCCGCGTTTATAGCCGATGCAATATTCAATGCATAGTTGGGTAGAAGATATTATAATGCGGCGATTTAACCGCCCTTGAGTGTCCATGATAAATCTACTTGGCAGATTATACAGCGGCAACAGTCGTGCAAATCTTGTTCGGATGTGCATTTATTGCTTATAAAATTAAGGCAACTTTCCGTTCTAGTCAATTTGCGCAAATGAAGGCAAACTTTTGGTGTGCGAAAACGATATATGCCCATTGGAAAGTTTCATCCACTTTACCATGTAGTACTGCATTCCGAATCTCATATATTCCATCACATATGAAGTCCGAATTGTAGAGAAGCAAAATATTAATGAAGGTCGGTCTGAGGCACTATTTCTTGGTTCTAAAAAAGCGCGTATAAAAGGGTTGATAGGAGTTCACTTCCACTTTTTGATACAAAATGGCCTCACAAACATTTTGAAGAGAGTCCGATGGAGGTTTACATTGGTGCATATCCAGCTAGGTCTACTGATTGCTGTTTTGGTGGATGGCACCAGAAGAAGCCGTAATTAAAGGACCCACATTTAACATGGAATAGTCGTGCAGCGATTTACCATCGCTTCACAGATTCAATGCCACTTTAGGTGGTGGATTGATGATTTTCCGTTGTAAGTTACTTCGAGCCTTAGTTAAAAAATTTTGTTATCGTTAGTGACATAAAAACCAACAGTAGAAATCCGATGAGATCCAGCCTGTCGAACGAACTAGAACCCACCATCGTCAAGAGAAGCTAGCAAAGATTAATGATTTGGCTGTGATATTGGAGTTAAGATAATCTGTGCCTTATTTCAAAGGAGGCTAGGTTAATTTGACAATCATATTAGTGTATTGGATAGCTATGTGGACACAGGATGAATTGATATGCAGCGGCTGAGTATTTAGTATTGTGAATTGTTAAATAGGAGAACGATAAAAGTTCATCATATTAGGGGACAGAAGACGGCAGTCATTACTGGAGACTCATCCATCCTCGTCTCCAATTCCATGTCGATAGCCTGGGCTCGATTAAGGCTCCACTCCGTTTCCACCAACTCCACTTCCTTGACCACCGAGGCAGCCCGAATGGCGACAGTTGAGGCAATATGTTTGCGTTAGGCTGTCTCCAGCTTTTCCGACACCTAACTGTACGTAGCCTGCAGTGGTGCGTTGGAGAACACCAGTTCTCCACGTACCGCAAACTTTACCACTGCCACTTCTCGATCCTCCAGCGATGGATCTGTATCTCCACTTTCGCCTCAGCTATCGTTGATGTTGTTTGCTATAATGTCGAAAAGCCACCCTCAAGAGTAGAATACATTATAAGCTGGATCTTCTCTAATCTTCCGAAAATCTCATTTATGCTCCTAATGTGCCAACTACTAGGCGCCTCTAATGCCATTGCTTCCAGGTTCGGTTGCCTTCAAACGCCTCCAAGAATGCAGAGGGCTTGCACAAGTAAATAGACCAATAACTAGAGGGAAGACTGGATAGGGAATGGATTGTCGGGAAGGTCAGTGTAAGGATGATTGAAGTGATTGGATAATTCAATTTTGGACTTTTCTGTCAGCTGAAGAATATTTATAGATAAAAGCTTTTGTGACAAGAGGAGATAAGAATTCAATCACAAAAGAGCTGCTCACTTCGTTTCAACACTATAGGAAAGATCTAACTGATACCATATTTTGACTTATGGCCTATATCAACGCACGCATAGGACAATACACATGCAAAGCAATGGTGAATTAGCTTAAGTATGCTGCGCTCTACACATTCCCCGCTTTGATCTGGAACTAGTCCTGATAAGGCTCTGGCTGATGGCTTGCTACGGTGCCATAAAAGGCAGATATTTGTTAAGCCACAATATTTTGCCTTGCGGTTGTTCGAAGAGAGTTTTATGACTAAATAAGCAAGCTGTATGAAAATTAAACTGCGTTGTATTTTTTTGCTTTAATCTAGAATTAATTAAGACTATATACTAAATGCTAGGTCACTTCCGCTTCTGTGAAGCTCAGTTCAACTGTAAGACATTTTATGTTTAGCAGTGACAGCAGTGTAGTGCGAATGATTTCAGTAGGAAAACTGAGATAGCACAAGCTAATAACTGTGATGCGTTTCTTAGTTTAATCTACAATTACTCCGTTTTACACTCATTTGTTTCTTCCATCTCTGGTGTCTATCATATTTCTCGCATTGTACAATAAATTTTGAGCTTTGCTGATAGTACATAGCCCATTTTGGCTATAAGGCTGAAACGACAGAATTTGATAGATCTACGTTCCATTTTATTAGTACAGATCCAAAATCTATTAGAACTGAAGCATAGCAGCTTATTCCATCCTGCAATTTCCTACGGTAGCCGTTGTAGTAACTTATAAAACTAAGGCTCGGCCAATGATAAAAGCGCTTAGTTAGGCACAGAAGATTGATAATACAATCCGAGAGGACTAAGATAGCTGTGACAGTAGTGACAATGGAAGAGACTTGTTGCTAACTAAGAAAACACCAGTTAAGCCTCAAAACACCTCGCCTAGGTTACTTCCGATCCTTGGCTGGAGGATTGGCTGAGCAGAAGTCAAAAGACATGTTTGTGTGCATGTTGTCCATGCTGTCCACAAGACCCTATATTTCCCATTCATTTGCCCGTCGTGCTCCAGCAGTTGAATGCTCAAATGCAAGCAAATTTCAGACTGTCTCAAATCTACTAATTGGCAGGTCAACCGCATCGCCTTCTTGCCATCAGACTCCGATTAGCTCTGCACAACCTTTCTCATCAGTTACCTGCTTGTCGCCATAATGAACCACTGCACCGTGGGTCCTCCAGACATCAATTAGATTTCTCATGGCGGATCTCAGCCGAAATTGTGTCTTGCCGAATTGTTCTCGATAATCTGTTTTTGCTCGCTAAATGGATGCTACTATTCATTCTGCTGCCTTGTGGGCCTGCTATAAGAGAATCCTCTATCTGAGAGCGCTGTTTACACCTTGAGATGAAGTTAGGGCTTCCCATCTGACTCGACTACCAATTTCTTCGACCTAATTTGACTTGAGCGTGCGCAATTTAGAGTATTTTACCATTTATCCTGCTTGGCCATGTTGTCGGCGTTTCCAGCACCTGAACCCTTATCCGTGCCTCACTACAGCTTCCTAATCTAATCTAATCTAATCCTTCACCTCCATCTCAATCCCTCTATAATCCTCAGACCCCCAACATCACCATTCTAAATACGCTACTGTCCTCACTCGCACACATGTATGCACCACAATGGCCTCCTTTGCTATTTTTCTTTATGCGCCTATGTGACTGCTTTCGTCTAGCTCAAATACATGCTTTTTTGCCGAGGGCTTGTTTTCCTTCCACATTGCAAATGTAATGGATGGTGAGAAACCTGGTGGACCCGTTACGGCCAAAAAATTACTTCTGAAATTCAGTGCAAAAAAAAGAGAAGGTATGCTGCTTAAAATTGGGTAATTTAAGCTGATAGCGACCTTCTCCGTAAACAAATTCCTTCAGTAAACGCATTAGCATTTTGGCCACATGGCCTCTGCCCGTTGGCCAGGTCCTACATCCACTACCTCCACCACTATGGTCAGGAGTTGTTTTAGCGCTTGACACGTAGTACTGGCACTCTGCAGATGGTTGGTAGATTAATGCTGGACACGAATGGCCTCACAAAATCACCAAACTGTAAGTTAGGCTCCTCTTTTTATTATCTTTTATCTGTGTACACGATGGATTCTTCCGGATGCTTTGCTTATTATCGTCAGCGTAGCACTCACACACATGCAGTGATTGCCATGTGATTTTATTCCGGCGCCCTAAATGAGGAATCAGGCAGATGAAATGACTATCATGAATGATGGAGCAACAACTGCTGTGAGAATTAAGTGAATTTGTTGAATACGCAACTAGGATCAAGTCCAGCATTTGATCAAATGTTAGCAGAGTTCATGTAACTTCTCCTTAAGTTAACGCAGACTGCGAATTAGGCGGTTCAGGAATAAGACTCAAATCGTTGTAAGCGATGCTTCAACCTCGCACGTACTCTGAAACCTGGGTAAGCCCAAATAGCAGTGACTCTGCCTTAGCGATTAACATTCAGCAAACGCGAATGCATTTGCATGAATGAAGCCAACGTTCCGTTGATATTTGCTTCCATTTGAGCGATTTTTTGTGTGGACGCTGTAGGGCATGTTTGGCTGCCAAGTGCTCCCTGAAGGTTGACTACACTGTCTTGCTATCATAGTAATTGGTTCCATTTGACCCTAAAGCATTAGAGAGGGAACATGATCCGTCTACTGTAAAGCATAGCTAAATATTCGAGGCTAGATATCTTCAACCTTTAGTCTCCGGTTACTGTGATATTCATCCAAGCAAGCAAAAGGAGCTGATTCTATTAACAATGACTTCGTTTTTAAAGATAAGAGGCATATAGTGCAATGCAGGTTGTCTATTAGTGAACGGGGACGTTGCACCGACTCTGCTCCAGTCAGATGCCCATACCACACTGCACCGTGGAAAACGGTTCTGTGCTTACGAATGCCCTTAATGCAGTTAGAGACTCTATCTATCCAACTGAAGCAAATAATGTCAGCTTAGGTCTGCCAGAATTGGATCCATGATGTAATTAGCAGTAGAAGAGCCAAAAGGTAACCAAGCATAATTTGCAGTGGCTACACAAAAGGTCATGTAAATTAAAACAAATTATGCTAGACATTGGTTTCATTGATGCGAAAACATTCATGATTTTTAACAATCGATCGGTGAGACTGGGTTAATGTTATGTGAGCTCGTCCGGATTGAACTGTAACCCCGGATTGCTCAATCAGCAGTCAGTATTGACCCTAGAGCAACTCAGATAAAATTTGCTGACACTTGATCAAATGCTGAGCTTGAGTCTCTGCGAAGTATTGAACCAGTTTACTCCTAGCTGTCTGGCAGTCTTTGACCTATCGCTTGCATTGGTCATTCCAGACCATGGAATTCCTCATCTAAGGCATTGCAATGATATCGCAGAACAATCGATGCACGTGCATGAAGGCGCTGCTGAGGTTGACAAGCAGAATGTCTCACAGCTGTATGTCACCATTTGGAATTTATCTAGGACATTTTTAAGCCAGCTCAATATGTCTAGTTTGGGTTGGGAGAACGTCCGGTAATTTTGTGTGAATGTAAAGAGAACGAATGACTGAGTCGTGACATTTTTGTGGCCACAGCAGCGTCATCATTGATTCATTGCCAATATTTCATCAATTATGCCATCACTGCGCGCAGGCAATCTTCCCATCTCATTAACGGCATTTTATGGTAGCCAAAGATGGGATTTCCTCTCCTAAGTTGTTCCATTTTTTAAAGATGCAAGGAAAACCCATGAACATGTACACGCGGCTGATCGTATCGTTTTCTCAATATTAATGAAAGCGTGACGTGAAAGTAAGTTGAGTGTATCAAGTTGACTAATCTGTCCTCTTTAGTAATGGGAAATAGGAGAAATTTTGCTACCGGAGGCTGCAAGAGAAATCGATTTGGGATGGGAAAATGCATGCACGCAGGATTGTGGTAGTAGAATTGAAGGACTTGGAAGATTGAACAAAAGAATCCATTACTGGATGAAGTCGCTGCCAGCACAAAAGTGCCATCGCACGAAATTCTCAAAACAATCACTAATTTTTCATTGGGAGCGCTGAACCTTCTTGATTTAGGTTTTAACTCCCTTCGAACAATCCCTGTGCACCTGGGAGTAGAACACCTAGTCAATGAATGAGCGCGCATTTCGGCCAGATGAAGAAATCATTTATGTGCACATGAGAAAAGAGCGATGAAAACCGAGAAATCCATGTAGGTGTACAAAAGCTTGCGGTGAACCTTCAATATAAAAAAACGGATAATATGATGATAAATCTAGTCTGCACTGAATTCAATTTACTTTTGGCATCTTTTGGTGGGTAGCTGAACATAAGGTAAATTGAAGTGGAATAAACAAATGGGTCCCATAAATGTGTCTAAGTTAAATGAGGTTAGAACATGCAGGTACCTGAGATTCCTCTAAAGCAATTTTTAAAAGGATAGGGACTATTTCCCGCCCACTTATTACACAGTTACGGGAAATGCTGAGAGATACGTGAAACTAGAAACCGCTCTTCAGCATTGGTTTTCCTGTGCTTCTACGTGACTTGGTTAATGCGAAGTTTTCAACCCGCCCATACTTTGCATGCAACAACGGAAATGCTGGTACCACATTACCAAAACCGAGAAGCAAGGCAAAAACCTTCTTTCACATTGTACCTGCATTAAACTTTCTTTTATAAGAGGTCAATGACGCGATTATTAATAACATAACGTTGTGCTCACCCTTCCCTCCTTATATTTCTACTTCCCCTGCCTCCTTTCCACTATTCTTCGTTCGTGTGACTGGAGAAAATCGATGCTACTTAGAACACTGCCATTGGGCAGTCAAGAAGATGAAGTTGCAGCCAAAAGGTTCCACTGCACGGTTTTTGGCAGGAAAGGCGCTTGGATGTGGAATCGGTGATCTGTACAAGTCTTTGTTGCTCCCAAAGGTGGCTTATAGCAATGGTGGTGTTGATGTCGAGATAAGGCTCAACCATCACACTGACGCGATGCCACCCAAATGGCTTGAAAGATGAAAGAAGAAGAACAATATATAGAAGCCACCACTGTTTGCTTTTCTCTTTTTTAAAATTTTTTTTAAAATGTTGTCCGATCACACACTGGTCTAGTAGTATTCTCTGCGACTCCTTTTCATTTACTAGATAATATCTGTGCACTAAGGCATAAAGGGTTCCTCACCAGCACACACACATTTGTTGCAGCCATAGAGAGCACTACAGTCAAAACACAAAATCAAAGTCGAAACCACCTCATCGGTTAGAGGTCACATGTAACTGGTCAATTTCATGAGCCAGAACTGGCGATTTGAGAATAAAATAGTTGCTTTGCAATTTTTGAAGAGAAGCTCTTCCAGCACATACGCCTACCAGAAAAGATCCACAAAAGTGTTACTTGTCTTGTTCCGTTTTGACGAAATATCCTCCAAATCACATTGCTTTAACTCGGGAGACGCCAATTCGTCAACTCGAATAGTTGGTAAGGTGGCTCTATTTCTCAAGCCTTCGCTTCCTTCCAAGTAATGCCTTCGTGGAACCCAAGTCGATTGGCTTTATTAAAGCCAACGCTTTGCAAGAATGCAGTTGAGACAGGTTTTGAAGAAGAATTTGCGACGTGTGTGCAGGCAATTGCGCACGGTGGCGCGACCGCACATAATGCAGGCCAAAAGAATGCCTCTTCGTGATGTCTACCAACCCACCACCTCAGATGACATGAGGTGTGTGGGGCCAGTGAAGTGCGCCTTTTCGGAGGTCCCACCTCCCGAAATGTGTCGCACGAGTAGTCGAGGTCTCTTACGAAAATGCGACCTGACTCGGCAAGGAGAACATCCAAAAGAATGATGCCCACTGCTTGAATGTGCTCCTGACTACTGACAACTTCATAGCTGGAAAATCGTACGTCGTTTACAACGAAGAAGCCAGCGTTAATGAAAGCACCTCCATAGCTAAGGCAGTGATTGACCTTCCTCTCCAGCAAGTAGCACGAAGAAGTGGTACCCTCTAGGAATGCATTGAACACCAGAGCTGTTTTGCAAGTAGAGGAGACTCAGTGCAAAGTCATGGCTGTCGCGGTCTCGTCATATCATCGTGTGCGGACTATCTCATCGACAAAGGAGTAGTAGTAATAGTAAGCTTCACTGCACCAAATTTCCTAGCTTCCACGCATTTACCTCCTCAAGGCTAACTCGCCTGTCTATCGACGGACCTCGAAGGCTAGCGCAACTACTAAAAGTTCTTTTGTGTAAGTTAATCAAATCAGGTCTGACTTCCTTTTAGCTCGTCGCACCAAAAATATGCCCACGAGATCGGGCTGACAATGGCGGTACCATAAGAGCAGAGACGAGTTGTTTGGCGTCGCGCATGGCTATCCGCTCACTATTCTAAAATGCGCACTGATCGAAAATCGAATGGAAAATATACATGACCGTGATTAATGCTGGGAAGATTGTACTGCTACGTGAAAAAGTAAAGTGATGAACCGTGAGCAATCAAAAGGTAGCATACCTGAGATTGACTGCTTGCACCTTGAACATCAAATCATGGCTCGATATATGGCCTGCTTTTTCCAAATCGGGAAAGCGGAAATGGCATCTGTAGGTCGATCTTAACTGTGTGAAGAAAAAACCCGTCAAATGAAATTATCTCCTTCCCTTTTCTGCAATAAAGGCAGCAAAGCAGAATTCAAAAGACTGTTTCTTTAAGCTCATTATTTTAAGCATATTTTAATCCATCAAGTATCTGTTAAGCGAATTCGTCCAGGGACCGCGTTTTGGGGCAAAAAGTTGGAAACAAAGTTTTGTCACATCACATGTCTTGCATCAACTAAAGCAAAGAGTGTATACAAAAAACGCTATTACTACGCTCGAAAGACAGAATTCGCGTTCTATTTGCTTTAGCGTCTTATGCCCAAGGGGACGAATGAGGATTTCGGAGTAAAACCAAAGAATAGCACTGAGTCATTGATCATTTCAAGTAATTACCCTCAACAATAGGGCAGGAAAGAAATCGTCTGTCTTATTTGCAGCATTCGTTCCTGTAAGGTAAAAAGTAGTGCTACCCTGCGTTGTGATTGGTCAACAAATCCATGCTTATAAATTGGTAGATCTGATAATTGCCTTTACAAGCTAAAAGTTATCATCTTCTATTTGCATACCTTCCATGATTATGAACCTTGTCTTAAGACTTAGGCTTGATGTTGCTAACAAGTGGTTTTCCCATGTCGGGAAGACAGCCTTTTGCTCATTATTGTTCTGACAGGATGAAAGAGAAATGTAGAAACAGACTAGTCGAGGCACTGTTGTACAGCCGCCAGATACACAGTGCATTCCGCGCCTACACGCCTTTACTGTAATGGTAGGCATGATACCAACCTTCATTGTCTTTCCTAGTGCATGGTGTGCTCTAAAACTAGATCGGCGCAATACAGCTCCATTCTAATGAATGGTAAAGTAGAGAGTTATCTGCCCTTTAACCTCTACTATAAACGCTCATTTATGGAACACAAGCACGATGTGAACAACATATCACGGCAAGTAGAGAGATGCCGGAGGGAGTTCACCCAAGTGCCTTAAAAGAAATGTGTTGAGAGAGCACTTAAAGGACCAAAGTAAGAGCCAATTCTACTATAGTAATACTTTAATCAGGCCAATGTCAAAGGCGCAGCAATTTTTCTCTGAAACCACATTTCGTTTCGGACCTGGGGCTCTCTTACAGGTATTATCATTTATGATGCAAACAAACCTACTTGTTTTAGCCACAAAATATGGTGCGCCCTGTCAGAATTGGCTTGCTGTGAACAAAACACTGATTGCTCCCTAGTGATGGGTCCTACCTACCTGTTTCCTTGAGCACAAGGATCGTGAAATGTTACAAGCAGGCATTAGGCTACGCTAGTTAGAAATTAGGGTGACATAAACAGCTCAAAGCAAGACTTATTATGCCTGTTTTTGCTTGAAAATGGTTGCAACAGACGACTAATCTGAGATTCCATCGAATCGTTCCTTCATTTTTTTCAAATCTTTTGCAAAACAACCCAAACGATTATTGATTACTGACTGAGTGACTGGCTTACTATCTACGCGAAAGTCAGATCGAATTATGATGTGAGATGGTTTCCGTCAAGCGAGGACGCGTGCTGCCGGTCTCCTTTAATCCACACAGTTGCGACAGTTCACTCCATCGCAAGTAAGACCAGTTACCACGATTTTATGACATTGCGTAGTAACAAGGGAACCCATGGTTTATTTTCGCATCCACTTACTGCAAAGTTGCGTTCTCGAGTCTTGGCGAAAGGTGCATACCGCCGGAATTTGGAGTAAGCACAATAAGACATGATGACCAGGTATATCTCTGCCTCCAGTACAACTCCTTAACCTTGCCATCCTAAATCAATTTAAAATGCAAAACTCTACTCCTAGAAACTTCTGAATAATGCTTCGGCTATTTCAGCTGCTCACCACACCCAAGAGGTACGCAATGCTTGCATTGATTCACTTCTTTCCAGGGTAAAATTTATTGAATGTGAACAAATTTAGCAGGAAATAGATATTCTATTTGTAGGTAAGTGGTCGGAAACATAAACCATGGAGATCTTTCACCTCATTGTAACTCCACCACGTGGCACCTTGGTAATTCACGTTCCTTTGCGCACAATTTAAGATTGCAAATGGAATGATTCCCTATCCATCCAAGCTGCACAGTTCATAGCATAAACAAATAAAAACTAAAGCAGTATTTAAATTCTCGAAGAGATGCGGTAGAGAACAGTCAGGCGATACCAGGGTTTGCATCACTGTATGAGCCCGCATCGTCGCTGAAGCAATATTTTACTCCTCTCGTGACTTCTGTTAAACTGTACTCGAAGCGAGACCACAATTTAGCCCAGTACAATGGCTGGCAATGAGAATGCATGTAAATGTGCTAGCAGCCTCTGACACGAATTGCAGATTGCCTCGAGATATTGACAAATAATTGCTAATACTTGAGCCAAGCGAAGGTAGAGACTTGCTCCCAGGGTCATAAAATTTTTTTAAGAAGTAGATAAAATATGAAAGCAGAAGCAATCCTAAATTTTGTAATGCCATTCAGGCAAAGTAGCTGATAATAAAACTGGATTTGGTTTGAACAGACGAAAAGTGGCTTTCAAGATAGAACAAACAAATTCAAGCAGGAGGGATTGGGCATGGAGAAACGGGATTGACTGATCATGGCGATAATGCTTTCACCACCCACCTTGGATAGCAGGGCAAATCGCAGAGCATTTTACTAAAGAAACAGAGCCCTCCATGCGAACGTTGTTGACATCCTGCGATACCAAACTGCATCGCGACGGAGATATCGTCTACCTTCATTAGTATTCTGGCAAACCTCCTGCTATTTCAAATGAAGCATATCAGAATGGAGAGCAACTGACGCACATTGGCCCAAACAGCAGATCTTTACTTTATTTGGCATAAGTATTCTCGACTGCTTGTCAATATCTCGAGACGGTGACTCGCGTCAGAACCTCCTAGCGCATCCCTCCATATCGAATCCAGATTCTAGACTCTCCCTTTCATCCTCTCTCACTGCTATCCGCTGTGCTTGGGCCCATTTTATAGTCTCGGTTCGAGTACACTTCAACAGAGTTCACGAGAGGAGTGAAAATATCGTCTCAGCAACGATGTGGGTTCATGCAGTGAAGTCAGCTATGCCAGCACCTAAGTCTACTCCCTCATCTCATGTGACGAGATGCACAATCTGGTGACTTACCATTGGGACTTACAGGCGGAAATCGTCTTGCTTAATGGAAATGGGAAGACATCCCACTTGAGATTCCCACGTGTGTGTGATCGAATAAAAGATGTCAAGCTGGCACATTCTGAAGTAGAATGAAACGAGTGATCCTCGTGCTTTTAAACTTTGACACTTTTCTTAAAGATCGAATGCTATTTCCTAAAATGGCGACACACGCAAACTGCTTTTACCCCGGTAATGAATGAAACAGGGGCACTCTTGCTTGCCTATTGGCTGAGCTCAAGTTGACAGCCCCATTTGCCAGCAAAACCCAACTAACAACAAAATCACATTTCACTTTTCCACCTTCTATCAATTTACCCTAACTTGGGAGGTCTGAGTCATAGTGTCAACCAGAAGTTCCCAGCATCAGAGTTTGCTCTCCAATTTAGTCAGAAGAGGTGTACACGAACTAGTGGCAACCCGGTCACTGTGCCTCGTAGTGCTCACTCTAACTTCTGGTGGAACGCGCCTTCCGAGAAGACTCGAAACATTTCACTCACTTCCACCCAGAATCCATTCCCCATGGCTCAGTTTGCAAAAGAACAAGCATTCTATAACCCTAACCTCGTATAAACGCATAATGACGAATGGTCCTTCTACTACGTTTAAGACGAGTGCACATGTTTTTATCTAACCAGGCTAAAGTGAGCATCGGCGTAGTGGTCTAGAAGGTGTTTAACAGTCAAGCATGCAAATGAAAAATTTGAGAACTCGAAAATGAACATTTTATAAAATGGTGGTACTTTCAGCACCACTGGCACTAAGTATAGTACACGTTTGGACAAAGTCATTCACAAATAGCTCTTAGTACCACTACTACGTCAGTTCTTGAAGGCCTCCCTACATACTTGCAAATCCTTAGCCTACGTTAAGCGGGAGGCGAAAGATATCCGCAGAGCTAATGACATTGATTTGCTTACCCATTCTTTCAATGGTCAGGTTGTTTTGTATCAAGGTGACTAGACCTACTTTTCTCTGGTCAAGAGGTCGGAGTGTGCCTACTGAAATCCTATTTTAGTGAACCCACTTTGCGTAGAATAAAATAATTATTAGTGTAAGCTGGTGAGTCCTCCGCCTCGAGGTTATCACTCCGTTGCATCTGCTATAGCATTATTTTGAAAAAATCATTTCCGATTCAGATAGCAATTTGCAAATGAAGGTGAGCAAGATTGGCTGCTAGATATGTTCGCACCTCGACAAATTAGCAGTTATTTCGCCAACAACAGCGCTATGTCCAGCATCGCTCACCTACTGGGGGGCCAACTTGCGAACTCCAAAAGGGTGTTTATTTGGAGGTAGAAGATGCAACTTGACCACGTACTATGCGAGGTTGTAAAGCTTTGGAGCAGAGCATGCTGCCTCCTGATCTCTTCTGTAGAGAGCGTTTAGCCAAGATGAAAAGGCGCGGAAGCACACAAACTCTGTTGCTACATCCAAACCAAAGTTAATGTGGTAGCATTGTTCCCTGGGCCAAGAGACACGATGTTACAATGGACCACGCGACACGCCGCATGCAGCACGTGTCACTGGTCGATTCCACATATGCGAAGGGGAGAATTTAATCACACCAACGCTAGACATACTGTTTGTCGCGATTCTCTCGACTGTTATCCTCCTCACTACCCAGTTCATCCTATACGCCCCTCCTCCGCTACGTTTCGTCCTAGCACTATGTGCCCTTCTATGTCCTCATCGTCGCCCCCTTCTCCGCTCGAAGAACGTCGATGCACCAATGCATGGAGTCAAGGCGAACTTCGTGGAAATTAAGGGTGAGTCATGACACCACTCTCTCTATTTCCTCACCAACTTATTTGCCTCTTTTCTTTTCTCCATTTTTACGAATCTGTTAAACATTTATTCAGATGTTAGTGCTCTTAATTGGGACCGTCAAGAAAGATCTGTGTGACAATAACAAGTATCCCAGCTTTGGCTTTATAACAATTTATCTTTAACAATATTTGGGTAACTATTACAGCAAGTGCGCAAATGTAGATAGATGACCGAGTGTATGAAAGGCTGGTTTGATGAAAGAATTAATGAATTTGAAAGAGGAGTATTATGTTACATGTTTTGTCAAATCAAATCACGAACACCGCACAGATATTAGAACTTAGTAGTGTTTTGTTTTCTTACATTCGCTTCCTCCGTTGATCTCTTCACTTTCCACTCCCTTCTCTTCGTCAACATCACCCCACTCCTTCATCCCTTTTAGTGGAGCAACTGCTTTTCTCAGCTCGTGTCGGAGAGGTCGAGCTACCCTCACCCTCCTCGCTAGTTGGAAGCAAGCATTATCGAAGGCGCAGAATCAGAAACACGTACCGGCTACCTACATTTACATGTTCCGTAGTTATATTTGGGAGTGAGTCGCTCTGCTCTTTGCCACACCCATGCTTTCATCATCTTTATGCATCGACATAATTTTATGTTATAATTATGAAATAAACAGCAAGAGTACAGGATCAAAACTACATGCTTTCAGTCGCTTACTCAATGAAGACACAGCCGGTGTTTTACTTTCCGCATTGCTACTGTCCATCCTTTGCCCTGTTATACGATCTGCATACCTAGTCCGTTATGCGCACTTATTAAACGCATACCCCTCATCCAGTCGTTAATGCCAGTAGACTGTAGGGCACAAAATATGCACTAGTCATGGAATTAGAAGAAGGACAATTCGTCATTATGCGTTGATACGAAGTACAGGACAATCATGTGGCATGATGTTACCTGTTGAGGTGCCGGCTGAAGACAGCTTAATGCCAAATTCTTTTCGTGGACAAAAATGCATTAACTACACTAACAAGGAAAAAAGGACATTAGTTTGTTCAGAATCCATGAGAATAAGTGAAAAGTAACAGCTGGAATGGAGACACCTTTAAGTAATTAGTGCGCTCCACGTTGACTAGCACATAACTTTTTTTGTTGAAAAGGGAGCTGGCGCAGCATTTCGACATTTTGAGTTTCATTTCAATGTAACCTCATGGGTGGAAGTAAAAACTATGCTTTGTGTTTATTAATTAACTCAATATGTAATGATTGCAATCTCAGCACTTTTTGCTAAGTACAGGCTTGCATGTTGACTGCCAAGTTTGCTATCACGCACCGAATTCTCTGACGAGCCCTCTTTAAAATAAGTGGCCTGTTCATGATGATGAGTGAACACTCTTGTTTTGCTGGACAAGTTTATTTGCAAACATTGCTTTGGTGGGCACGTCTTTCCTAAACTCTATGTCCGAATAAGATACTTTATGTTGTTCAGCTTGGAAAAAACAGCTTATGTTAACTTGAAATTATCAAGCATATCTATTACATTGTCGCCCACTTTTGGTTTTTCTTGACTTGTGGAGCATTTCAACTAGCCGTTTTTGTGGTCGTCTTTGAGCTGGCTAGTTCAATGTTTTGTATCATCAACACATGTATCAACACATTTAGTGGCCAACAATCTGACTTGTGGTGGCGGCCCTCAGGGAGACCGTTATCGCTTTCATGGTTGCAGACTCAGCCAGTCGGTCTGTCTGTGTCTGTCTGTCTGTCTGTCTGTCTGTCTGTCTGTCTGTCTGTCTGTCTGTCTATCTGTCTGCGAGGATCCTC
This sequence comes from Taenia multiceps, assembly GCA_001923025.3. Taxonomy (NCBI): domain Eukaryota; kingdom Metazoa; phylum Platyhelminthes; class Cestoda; order Cyclophyllidea; family Taeniidae; genus Taenia; species Taenia multiceps. The sequence continues at coordinate 9,528,590 of CM010313.2, forward strand.
TTGCACTGCGTACCTCTTACTACCCACCGGCTCCTCCGTCTTCTGCGGCAGCAGCACAGCCTGGATGTTGGTAACCACATCACCCTGCGCGATGGTCACACCACCCAACAACTTGTTCATTTCCTCGTCGTTGCGAATGTCCACCTGCAGGTGACGAGGTATGATACGCGCCTTCTCATTGTCGCGCGCCATATGCCCGTCAACTCCAACATCTCGCCAGCCAGGTACTCGAGCACAGTAGCCAAGTAGACCGGTGCTCCAGCACCCAAACGCTACGCGTAGTTGCCACGACGCAACAGTCGATACACTCGAGCCACGGGGAACTGTAGACCTGCCTGAGCCGACTTCGCCTTTGCCGTGGCCTGCGACTTGCTTCCTCTGCCTCTTCCACTCATTGCTGATTGAAACGTTCCCCTGCCAACTGACGGACCACCTCCATTCTATTCTCGCCACCTATCACACTGAGAGACGCTTCCTATTGGTCACGCAACACCCCAACCACTTCACGCATCTCATTGGCTCTTCACTACTAACATTTTCTGCCATTGGCCACCTTATTCATCGTGCTGTACTCCCCTGACAACTGCATCTCGTGTGGCCCAAACCATGGAGCATTCGTTTTTTTATTTGGGCTAACGAACTGATTTTGCTTCAACAGTGTCGAGGATTGTAGATATTGTGTGTACTGAACCATCGAATCCAACAATTACGTACTGTTCCACGCTCCTCCACTCACTCGTCTCTCCTCGAGATCATCAGCAATCTATCTCTCTTGTCATTTAAGCCCTACCTATCTGCCTGGTAACTGATGGATCGGCAGCTGCTGCATATGCGTGCGGATTGTTTGCATTATTGACATCATTATTGTTATTGTTACATTTAATGGAAAATACGCAGTAGTTATGTGTTTTTTGTGTTGTTTTACCACCAATTCACTAAATATTATCAACTTATTAATTTTAGCACTAACAAGGTCGTATTTGCAAGACAACTACACCGTCCTAACATCTCTTCCTTGAGGCCGTCTTGTGAGAGCACTGAGTATCACTCCATCCATCACAAAGCCTACCTCTCTCCTCATTCTCCTCTTCAATGTTGACCCAATCATCACAATCATCTTTGCACGCCTTACCACACCCCATTCCCGTCATCTAAACCGCCTTGCCTGCTCTCACTTACACTTAGGCAGACGTGAGCACTGCATACATGAACGCTAGTACCTCCAAGCAGCACACGAATAAAGACGAGACAGGATAGAGAAAGTGGTAGCAGAAGTGTGTATTTCCACTGCAGCAACCAAGAATGAATGTGACAGTAGCAGTAGTGTCCCTCAGCATAGCCGCGCAATGCGTTCACTCAATCACTCACTCACTGTACTCCACACACACACACATCTCATCATCCACTTGGATCCGGTGTATTTGGTCACAGCCTTAGTGCCCTTCGACACCGCGTGCTTTACCAGCTCACCCTGCGACAGCAGACACACAGCATTCTGAATTTCTCTGCTCGTGATTGTCCACTTCTTACTGCAGTGCTTCAATCGACTCGGCGGCAATCCGCTCAAAGCTGTCGTTCACGGAGGATTTCATTATCGACACCGCCTTTGACGAGATGCCTGTGTCAGATGCACCTGACGCAACACCTTGTAGATGCAGATGGTGCAGCTCTTCTTTGCCTTACTCGTCTTCAACACCTTCACCTTCGACGCCTTCCTCGCGGCCTTGCCTGACACTACCTTGGGGACCACAACAACCGCCACGCCCTCGTCAGTGAAACGCGAAACCATGCAATCCACCACCGCCTCCTCCACACCTACTTATGCACGTTCCCTCCCTCATTATCGCCGGCAAAGTTCACCTCACATGCGTTAGCGTACACATCAGCCAATCACAACGCGTACAACTGCATAAGGCGTCTTCTCATTGGTTTAAGAGCGGCCAGACCCAGGAGGAGGATGATGTGGCGACGGTCGCCCGTGGGTCTATGCTGCCACGGTATCAGCTAGCCAACACTCGCTTTCGTCCACCCAAACACTGAAACATTCCTTCCATTTCTATCCATTCCACGCACACACTTTCAGTGTTTTAGTTGCCAAAATCGTTTTTAACGGGGTTGGGGTGGGCGTAGATGTACCAGCATGTGAATGTTTGCCCAAATGTGAATCAATAAATGCATGCTTGTTTTAACAGATACAAGAGAGATGTGTGTATAACGAAAACACCCACAACTATGTATCACGGTAAATATGCAAATACTAATATTAATAAATAATTAGGTGGTCATTGGTGATTAACGGTGGTAAAACAGCATAAAAGCAAATAACAATTACATATGCTTCGTTAAATATAACCTTTTGGTAATATTTCCGATACTTCGCCTATCTATGGGGCAGTTGCTCTCCCATTAACACCCAGGTTGATGGATATTAGCGGAAGGCGAAGATGGGCGAATTGGTGGTATCATCTTTCTACACCTTTTTTAGCAAATAACATTTCTCTCTTTCCATTTTCGATAGGAATAAAATTCATATTTCTTGGCTGTTTTGTTATGGGATAGTGAGGAATCACTTAACAAACTTAATGCAAAATATATGGTCTTGACATTGGAAAGTAACTCGAACTGTTATGTACATCTTCGCAAAGCATCATACGCTGAGAAAGAAGAACAAATTAACGACACTTACCTGAATGTGTGAAAGCATCCGTAATGCTTTGTCTGTTCAGACTGCCGGTTTCGGTCACTGGGGTGGCCATATTGTACTAGATAGACTGGCTGGCCTCCAGGCTATGCTTAGCAGTCCCAAACCCTCTGCCCTAGAATCATGCTTTCTTTTGCCCTCGAGGAAGTATTGGGGCGCTACAGCATCATTAAATTTAAAGCGCCTGTAACGTCCCGAGATTTCTTTTAAGGTAAAGGAAGACATAGTACTAAGGACAGAATATATATTCTGGAAGGAGAGAGATCGGAGGGCTGTTGGTACGGCTCGGACGCCGACCAACCGACTAGTACAATATGACCATCCAAGTGACCAAAACCAGCGGTCCAAACAAACAAAGTTTTACACAGCCACTCTCTTCTTTACAGCTTCGTCCCCAACTCTTCCCCTGGTCAGACTCCCGTATCAACCATCACAACGTAATCAGTGCTGGAATAAGCATCTACAAGCTAACTGCTCCAGTCATCGAGATTCAAGAGCATGTGTTCTTGCAGTGCCATCAATTCTGCACGAAACTCGGAGAATCTAAGGCGTATTTCTTAGTCCTTCTCGCCCACAACAATGTGTCCCAATGAAATGATGGAGGTCTGAATCAAAGTTTTCGAGTGAATCAAGACAAATGAAAACATGTTGTAATTCTGGGCTTTCTTGATGCAGTAGGCTAAAACCGAGGGTGCCGTAGACCCTGAGCAAATGGAGCAATGGTGCCTCATAGGAACGGGTATCACGCGATGCAAGTGTGCAAAGCACAAAATGATGCTATCGAAAGGCGTCCCGCAGATTCTACTTCTGTTAGTAGGCATTTTGGAGAAGGGAGGTGAGTTCCCCAAGAACAGGAAAGAGAGCTAACGGAGGATGCTTGATCCCTCTAGGCAGTTCACTGGACTTGGAGTTCAAAGCTAGTGTCGCTTCAATTGTTAACAGCTTTCTTGCAGAACACGGATGCAAGAAAGGTGCTAAAGGTGGATGTCTATCTCAGCCCTTCTGGTATGGGATATCAGAAATTCTCCCATCCGTAGCACGTGCACTCCTTTCACACTCTCAATTTTGCCACAATTGGTACAGACCAGGATAAAATCCACCAAAGTCGGGTCTGCTTTCCGCTGCCACCAATGTAGCGACCCAACACTTTCTGTAAGGCAAAAAAAGCATAGTGCTTGGGTAGAATATGTACTCTGGAAAGAGAGGGATTGGGGGCAGTTGGTATGGCCAGGAGGCCGGCAAACCGGCTAACACAACGGAACCACCTAGGCGACTGAAACCAACAGTCTAAACGAAACATTACAATTTCCATCTTGCTAAATCGATTTTCTTGAATATTTGGTAATTTAATTTACCTTTTAAAAATACTCATACACACGTTTTTTAACTTTTACAAATGCAGTGAATATTTACGTGTATATTTGCCAAAATTTGCATATTTTCTGAATTTGGTTGTTTTGTTAAATACTAAATGCGGGTTGGCTAGCCCAAATAGTTCTTTAGCAGTTTATAAAGACCATAGCCAGTCGCGGTCGTTCTGGATTTCATTCCCTCATGCGGTTTGGGTAGTTATTCATAGGCTCGGATACCAGCTTGGGAGGCTTTGCTTGCATCAAATTTGGGTAATCTAGTGTAAGCTTTGCTGTAATTGGTATAAACGATGCTTTTAACCCTTACTTTTGTGGAAATATATGTTTGCGGCGGAGTGTCATATGCTGAGAATAGAGGTATCACCTAGCCTCACTGGGTGTGTACCTAGTCTTGTACTTTGCTTCACGAATTTCGCGGGTCAGAATGGGTAGTAGCTCGTCGACCTTTGTCACGTTTTTACCAGTTGTTGGTATGTCCTTTCATACTTAATGCCTGGTGAAATGTCGGTTGCCATTGCTACTATTCCCATGTTGGTAGAGTCGATGTAGGGAGCATGGGGCACTTTGTAGGTTAATTGTATGTCAACTTTGTGACCTTGGTTTTGTGGTGATGGTATCTTTGGGAAACGTGTTATGTAGGGCCCAAATAGTTATTGAGTCGTGGGTTCAGCTTTGATGTGAGTTGGTGCTTAACACAGATCCAGACGCAAAGGAATGGTTACACGGAGGCCTGAAACTGCTTGTTCGGACATGTTTGCTTCAATAGGCAGGTCGCACCTTGTGGGTGTCTTGAATGTTTGCTTTCTGAGGTGTTTTTGTCACTTACATTTGCGTTTTTAGCTTTGTGGTGCATTCGAATTCACTTTCCGGCCTTTCTTCTATCCCTTTTTCAGTATCATGAACTCACAATGATGTCGGGTTGATATTTGAAGATCCTGCGGAACGATGGACAGTGCGAGATTCTCGAGTCACCTGGACAGGTATCTCCTCGGTTCTGCGATGTGTATCACGTCGTGGACGATACCGGTGTGTTTAATGGCATTGCGATAGGTTTCGCCTCGTTTGGCATAAGCATTGGATAATTGCATGGATGCAAGCCAGAGTGACGAGACAGGTACGCAATTAGAGTTGGCATAGCAGGAAAGCTTATTGTCCTGTTTGGGAAGTGTGGTGGGTTGCGACAGTGATTGTGTCAGTGCTGAAATAGAGATATGAAGGGGATTTAACGCAATTATTTATTAAATGTGATCCAGTTTCTTTTGCTGAAATAATGTTTGCCTACCTTAGAGACTCGAGGTGTGTGTTCATTGCAGTATTTGTTCATTTTTCACGGTGTGCATAGGTGCACTTTTTGGTATTTTGCTGGTAATCAATATTTAATACGTGAGATGTACAAGTTGGTAGTCATTTACATGTATGCACACGTTTCGAAATGTACATCTATGTGTGCAAAGTTTTTGTTGGATGCGATTCAGGAGGAAAAGCTGGTGGTTTATGAAGGAGGGACCTCATTTGTTGTCTATAGATGACGCTCATGCTTGTTCGTTGTGCTGAGCATTTGTAAGAGGACTTGATTTAAGTTGTCCTCGCGACTTTCCATGTGGTGAATTGATTTATGAAGGAGGGTTTCATGGCGAAAGTGACCTCATTTATTGCTGAAATGTGGAAAACCAGCCAAGCATGAAGTCATTATTGTCGGTTTCTGCTCTGAAATTCGCACATTGCATGTGGGACTTGTTAGCACAGTATTTTTATGTTGATTTTGTCAGCCTGTCAAGAGTGGTGAATGTTGGCGGTGAGCAGTACTACTGAGTGATACTCGCTTCTCCGCCGCCAATGCCTCCAGTGCTGCTTATGGAACGCTATTCAGCGGCATCTCAGACTCCTCAGGCCGCCAGCAACGTCTGTCGCTGTTGACGGTGGCAATGGCAGGGAGGAATATGGATGTAAAAGCCGACCCATGGGAAGCCAATGAGACTGCATTGAGCACCCTTGAACTCGGCGTCGCCGTAGACAGCTGTGGTGTTGCGATTATTCGACCTATCGATTCCGCCGAAAGTTCCTTTGCTTAATGTGGACTAATCGCTCATCCTGGAAATAAGCTACGCATCCTTGTGCTTGGTGGACTTATGAACGACTGAGTGTGGTGTGAGCGCCACGCGAGACCGAAAAAAGGGAGTTGTGTAAGTTGAATTAGATGTTATTACATTTTTGCATTCATTAGTTATACTTGGTCTTTTTTAATCCAAGATGTTTAGGTTTATCAGCCTTGACCCCTACGATATGAGATGGAGCCGATGTGTAGTAGATGTTGGGTAGTTGATAGTGTGGTTATACCATGAGGCTTTGATATGTAAGCATGATTCTCTGTACGATTCGTTGCCACTTTCGATAATCGCTTGGCTAATATTTGAGGCTTAAGATGCAAGTTATTGACGCGTATCCTTGCATAGGTAACTTGTCGAAAGAGGCGATTTCAGCTGCGCCTACGTGAATTCCGCAGTGAGTGGGAAGCCCTATTGCCGAGTGTGATTAATTTGTAGGTGAAACGGGAAATGGTCAATGATCTCATGCTCCGATTGCTTCTGCAGATTTTTACTTACGTGGCCTATGTCAAATGAAATTGTGTGATTTCAAGATTCTCGTGTGTGTGTGTGTGTGTGTGTGTGTGTGTGTGTGTGTGTGTGTGTGTGTGTGTGTGTGTGTGTGTGTGTGTGTGTGTGTGTGTGTGTGTGTGTGTGTGTGTGTGTGTGTGTGTGTGGTGTGTGTGTGTGTGTGTGTGTGTGTGTGTGTGTGTGTGTGTGTGTGTGTGTGTGTGTGTGTGTGTGTGTTGTTTAGCGATCATCTGCAAGTTGATGGTAGTGAGTGTGTTTCCGCCGCCTGAGACAAGTGGTCAAGCTTGTCTTTGTATGCTTGCGCTGTGCCAGTAGATTTCAGACCGGAAGCTCTATTAAAGCTTAAATATTCTACCACTTTATTTGTCGTGTTGTGGAATCGTTGGCAGGAGTTGGACTTCTCGCTTTTACGCCAGCATTTCTTCCACTGGTTAGCACATTGTCTCATCCCATAAGGAACTAGTTCACGCCATGGGGATGAGGTGACTGACGGCGCAGTAGCCTTACCGAGGAGAGCATGGAGGACGGCGCTGGACAAGGCGAAGTGGATTATGTAATGCGTTGATGGTTTGTTGAATGACGGATTTTGGTGATGGGGTGACTTATTTGTCTTGCCGTTGTACGTTCGTGGAGTGTGTTACTGGCACGCCAAATACACTTCTATGTATTCTGCCCGAGTATGATGTCTCTTGTCGCCTGCGGGGAGAGAGCTGAGAAAACTGCAGTACGCATGTATGCATTGGCGATGGAGATGTGCCACTGCGTAGACGCAGCTCATTTGCATTACCAGGTGATGGCTGCGGCATATTTTGCCTCAACAGGTGTGGAAATGTTTTTATTTTGTTGGACCGTAGTTTGTTGGCACAGGTGATGGGTGCATTTCAAAGTGCAGTCTCGATTTACTTCTCCATTCAACTGTTGGGTGTGTCGTGATTTGTTGAAAGGTGAAATGCCACTACTTAGCCTTGAGAACAGCTTTAGAGGGCAGAGAATGTGCGACTTAGAGGTAGTTGGGTGGATGGGTCTGAAAGGGTGAGTTGTGCTTGGGAAAAGACGCGATATTTACAACCACTTTTGCAGGAATATATATGCCAAGAAGGCGGGAAGGGTGAAAGTAGCTTGAGTAAACTTGCAGTATCTTTTCCTTCGTGGGGAGGCTCTAGAATGCTGTCATGTTGCTATGCCAGTGCGCACTACTTTTAAGTAGATGTGATGGCTAGCGTTACCATTGGGCAACTACGTGGGGGTTAGTTTATTGAATCCCTTTACTAGCATCCGCTAGCGTACCTGGAGTCCTTTGTGTCCTATCTATGCCAAAGGTGAGTTTAGTCTACTGGCTTTTCAACCGCCTTGTTGGCAGAGCAGTGAAATGCCCATCTAGTTGTTAATACTGAGCTTAAAGCAGAAGCGAAATCGCCTGATGAACATTTCGATTTAAGTAGGTGATCAGAATTTCAAATCGAAAACAATTTGAAGCATCTTTCCATGAGGCTGGACTTGCGTAAAGTGCCAGTCAAGACAAAAGTGAAGCGAGGTTGGTGCTAGCTATAAGACTAATAGCTACGTTCTGAATTCTACATATTTGCATTGCTAAAGTAAGCAATGGATTTCTGACAAAACAACTTACTTTTGTGACCTAATAATGGTTGGTTTGGGCAAATTAATTCTAATATAAATGCATAGCGTAGCATTTTCGTATGAGCTGAAAGCACGCAGTGTTACTAATCCAAAGACCTAGTGTTAATTTATTTGGCTAAATTATCCAAAAACCAGTTTGTACTGTCTTTTTTACCTTATGATGAAGAACTTCTGCCTCTGAAGGTAAGGACGTTGATGACCTTGAGAATATCCAAACGCCGCACCGATGGGACGCTATAGCAAGGCAAATGCAGTTAATAAAAAGCAAACTGTGAAAATCCAAAATGAGAGTTAACTGGGTCTTGAGTCCAAATTTCTAAATTCAAAAGTTGACTTTTCGCAAAATAAAATTAGAAATTAGTGGAGTATTTGTAGCATGAACAGTAAATACGAGGTGTTTGAAATGCTTAAAAGAGGAAATGGGCAGATGAGGGCAAAGTAGAATGAAGTGGTTTTTACGACTTCAAATTTCAAAGACATTATCCACTTTCCTCTTATTAGATTAAGCTGTAATCGTAATGCTTTGTTGCTCGTTTGGCTCTCATTTTCGATACGACGATCCGGGTAGGCCAGATTCTCTTCGCAGATTAAGCTGGCCTCTGAGCCATGCCAACTGCACCAGTTCTTTTCTGTCTGTCGAATATATGTGTGTTGTGTCTTCTTCTGCCTTCAGAGAAGTCTTGGAAGGGGCACAGAATTTAAATGCAAGTAAAATGTCACTGTCTTAGGCATATCATATTTACTAGTCCGAATGCCTTTTCAATTCATGGTGGCGTTCGCTGCTTTCGGTTGTTTTAAATATCTTTGAAGATCATCGCGAAAGGTAAACAATAGTGCTTTTTCTCCTTAAATATTTTGTTTGCGGTGGAAAACACACCTGAGCAGTTAATTGACTCACAGCATGATGACGGCCGAACTATTCTGGGTAAACCCAAGGTAAAGTTCACTGTGTTTCTCCATGCCTCGAAAGGGTTTCTCGAGCGCTGCTAATCTCTGGCAATTCAAGTTCTGAGTTATTTCATCGGGTAAATGCGAAGTTCTTTTTATCTGATTGGACTTTGTGGAAATTCCTGTGTCTCCATTTGGTCGATAAAAAGGTACTGCGCAAAAGCTAACGCACAGTGAGTAGTCAGGTATCATCGAAATGCATGAGAAGACTTGCTACGAGGAGGCCTTTAAGTACGCTTTGGATTTTCGGGTACTGCTTTCTCGACAAGTGTGGAACAGGCTTCGAATCTTGATTGTGATAGCGACTATTTCAGTGAATGCGATAGAGTAGGAAGCCTACTACTGTTAGCGGATAGTTGTCATAACAGTGCAAAGAAATCCGGTCGCATTGGATCAGTAGATCAGAGTAGAACAAAGTTTTGTCACTGGTTTAAGGATTCGCTCTTCCATCTCTGCCTTCGCCTCATTAGAATGATCGGATTGGCCATTGAAAGACACTTTTTGGGTGCCGCAAAGATATACCAGAAATGGAGCTTAAATGGCTCCTAGTCGCCCTCCCTTCAGAGATCAATGCGTCCACCCCGTTTTGAAATTTGCATGTGCTGACTGCTTCCAGCTCCACAGGTACGTCTAAACAAACATGTGTTACAGTTTAAAAAATAACATCCATGCTAATGCTGTGTAGTTGCAGCTGCTGCGAAATTCAAGACAGATTGAGGTGGTAGCGTTTTTGTGCGCTTCTTAGACTTGTCTTTGCTTGGTGCTTGAGTAAAACAGCCTGGTAACTGTATAGCAGTGACATTTCTTCCAAAGCGAAAGGATACATTATGCATGTAAACAAGCGTACATTGGACATAGGTTAGGGTGAAGATACAATTGTGGTGCATCTAGGTAGCTTCTAAACCATAGCAAGAGTGAAGCAGGTAAAAAAAGTGGCGCAGAGTCCTTTTTTCTCGTTTAAGTGCCGTCCTTCCCGTGCCCCTTAGTTAGCCTCCCACGCCATCTGTCACGTAGGAGTCGGTGCTGTCAGAGGAAACACTTGCGAGTCAATTATTTACCTCCCTAAAATGATCTTCAACCCTCAAAATGTACTGAGCACAATAATGGCTTGCCTTAGAGACTGGATGGCTGAGTGCTCAATTTTCTTGCACACAACTATTACACAAAGCAATTAGTAGCGATGATATCACCGCATGTCATCGTTGGAGTCAACATAATTCTTGATTCTGAACCTCCACTATTCAACTAATTGACGAAGAAGGGCTTGCATTTTCTCTATTTCTGATAATTCATATACTTACAACGATGGTTTGTATAAAAATTTTTGCATGGCAACTGAGGCTAGCGTCGAAAATGGCCTAGCGCATAAAAAAAGATAGACGTGCGTATCCACCACGGATTGGGACGTTTCACATGAGAAGTGCCTGGATGCAAGGGACATTCTGCTTCCTTTACAAAAATCTAGACAAAAAAATTATGCGTTCAACTGCAAGCCACAGGACGCAACTAGTGGATGTCGACTCCGATTGGAGGAAAACATGAGTGTTAATTCAGAAGAAACTTTATCACTACTACTACTTGCTGCTATTCAACCTGAGCAGATGAGGACTTATCCATTCATGCATACAGCTCTTATACCTGGTTATATGCAAAGTGGGCGATCATCAGTAGAAAAACGATGACCAACTTAAGAGGCCTCAGAATGGTCCCAGCTAAATGCTTGAATTAAGCTAGAATATGTAAAAAATGATCGCTCTATGCACTCCCGACTATGTTGAGGAATGCTGTATCAATGCTTTTCACATCACCGCCTACACAGCTGCTCTTCCTAGACTAAACAATCTGTTCTCGTAAGTCCAATCATAATATCTCTTCTTTTTATTTTAGGATTCCTGCTATAAAAACGGTAGAGCTCATTTTGCATTTTAAGCGGTTCCTTCTACATTTTTAAGTGCTTTCCAATTCATTTCCATTTGCATTTGAGTGTGATGACTACTGGCTAAAGGTCTTTTAAAGCATGGACCCATTTAGCCAATTAACATACAACTTTGTCTGGTAGCCATTCCCTCCATTCACTAGCCTTTGGGTGGCTCCATTCCATTTGAATGTGACGAAAGCACCTTAAATAATAGAGCACATTAGTTGTTGCCTATACTACATTGCATTAGGGCAAGCCTTCAAATCATTTTATTTTGTTGCGGTCACCTGTTTGATTATGGCGTTTTTTTAGTTCTGGTTTGAGTTGTGCCGAAGCCAAAAGGGATGGCGGCAAGGAGTCGAAGAGCATAGCAGGCAATGAGGCATGCAAATGGAAAAGATTTTATTATCAGTTACTAGGACGACTTTACATTGACAGTACTCATAACTTAAACAATGACTATTCTCTACGAAGAGTATCGTTGTAATGAAACGCTTCCACAGAGTGATTTAGGTGTCTGACTGTTTGAGTGAAAGTTGGGTGTTTGTCACAGTGTGTGTGCGTGTAGGTTAGCCCCTTAAGTACCAGAAGATAAGGAAAAGGAGGAGGTGCGAGGAGAGGTGGAGAGGATGATAAATAAAGAAAAAGATAGAAGTTAAAACTTAAGGCATTCAGTTCGTAAATGTAGGAACGAACGATTTCAACAAGGGATCACCTCAATACCACCAGATGGATGTGTGTAAGTAAACATGGAAACAGGATGAATAGTGGATCTAATCTGTTTGGGGCTAAACCTAAGATAGAGCTATGTCGCAAGTTGAAGTGGGAATCGAAACTGTTGAGGGTCTTTTAAATGTGGAGACCTATTGCATGTCTGGAGAGGCAATTTTTGGTGCTACAAATGTGTTGGAGAATTATCAGTAAACACACAGCACTTTGAAATGGGGATAATTGCGAACGAATGATAGTGTACCAATTTGAACGAAAACTCGGCTAATCGCAGTCAACTTGGCACGACGATGGTAACCTGTTCTCACTCGCGGTGTAAGTGTAGGTGCTACAGTGATTTCTCATGGTGCAACCACCAACATTTTACCTTGCACTGTATAATTGGCAATAATTTCACTCACGAAGCAAGCTTATTATTCAGGAGAAAGCTGTTTAAGACATCACCACGGTGCAAAGCATTAGCGAAAAGAAACATCTTTTATTCGGAATACAAATTTTGTAAATATGCGGCATCAAATTTGGTGCAAAGGTGGCGTAAAGTAAAGGATAAGGTAGCTTGAAGGAAAGAGGCTCACATCAAAATGAAGCTATAGAGAGAGGGTTTGATTTTAACAAAAACTGGTTTTGCTGCTCCAAGTTTGTATAATGGGCACATCATTTGCCCAAAGTGACATTGAAGGACTCAATTTTTGCACGCACAGTTTTACACAGGAGATTTTTCATTTTAAAATTTGCTTTCAATGCGTGGGACTTTCGAGAATTGTCGAAAATGGTTTTAAACGCACATCGAAACCCACGGACATGCGCACCTACAGTAAAAGCTTCCTTACCTGACTGCTTTACACTAGAGATGGTAATGATCGCGTGGAAGACCATGGCACTCCGATCAAGCATTCCTAGGTTAATGCTTTGAGCCACATTGACACTTGGATATTACCAACAGTGAGTCAACAAGTTTTCGCTTCTCTACAGCTTCATTTCTACCACTACCATTTCAACACTGATCTAATCACTTAAGGGCGTAAACACATCAAAGCCTACATTGTGCGTCATTACTTTCGTGTGTGTAGTCGTCAACCAATCGAAGCAATAGTTAATGCCGGTTCCTGATTGGCCAAGAGTATTCTAGTGCTTAATTCACAGTGTGAAATATTCAGTCATCAGGAGCAGTCAATATAGAGTCCCTAGTTCATGAGGACCATCATTGCCAGAACATACACACTGACATTGCCTATCCCTCGAAAGCATGTCAGCAGGTCCAGCTATTGGTATTGACTTGGGAACCACCTTCTCCTGTGTCGGCGTTTTTCAAGATGGCAAGGTTGAAATCATCGCCAATGGCCTGGGTGACCGCAAGACACCGAGCTACGTCGCATTTACGGATAGAGAATACCTCACCGGTGCTGCCGCAAAGAAGCAGGCAGAAATGCATCCTACAAATACGGTGTACGATGTAAAGCGACTGATCGGACGTCGCTTCACTGACGAGGCAGTGCAAAGTGATATGACGAACTGGCCATTTAAGGTGGTAGACTCGATTGCAAAGCCGAAGGTTGAAGTGAGGTGCTGTGGAAAGACAAAACAATTTACTGCAGAGGAGATCTCGTCTATGGTGCTGCTGGAGATGAAGAAGACAGCAGAAGCTTATGCGGGCAAGAAGATAACAGATGTTGTGATCACTGTTCCAGCGTATTTTAACAGCAACCAACGTCAGGCAACGATTAATGCAGGCAAAATAGCGGGTTTGAATGTGATGCGCATCGTCAGTGAGCCAACGGCAGCTGCTCTTGCCTACGCTTTGGGCAAGAGGGTTGACAGGCAGCGCAACGTACTCATCTTCGATTTGGGCGGTGGCACCTTCGACGTGTCTGTCATGTCCATAGGGCATAAAAAATTCGAGGTGATTGCTGTCGGTGGTGACACGCACTTGGGTGGTGGTGACTTTGATTCTCGACTGGTGAATTACTGCGTGAATCGGTTTAAGCAAGAACACGGAGGAATAGGTTTGACACTCGACACAAAAGCCATCAGTCGTCTAAGAAAGGCGTGCGAGAAAGCAAAAAGAACGTTGAGCTTGCTTGAGCGCACAAGCATCGATGTGGAATCGTTGTATGGGGGCGTGGATTCTCTGTGTCCATCTTACGGCGTCGTTTTGAGCAATTGTGCTCGGACCTCTTCGATAGAATGCTGGCTATAGTGTACCAGACTTTGATCGATGCAAGGTTGGACAAGGTCGATGTTCACGAGATATTACTGGTGGGTGGATCAACGCGTATATTAAAGGTGCAGCACCTGCTACAGGACATCTTCAGTGGCAGTAAGTTTGACAGGTCCATCAATCCGGACGAGGCAGCAGCGTGTGGCGCAGCGTTGCTGGCGTCTAGCATGATTGGCAAACAGTCGCTGGTGATGCTGGAAGTAGCACCTTTATCAGTGAAGTTTTTGACGTCAAGTGGTGTGCTAACGACGCTGATAGAGCATAACATGAAATTTCATCGAGCAAAGCGATGGTGTACGCTACATTATTTGACAATCAACAAAATATGTCACTTTGGGTGTACGAATGTGAGCAATTGGTGCCAAATGGGAACAACTTGGTGGGAAAGTTTATGGTGCTGCGTAACCCACCTTCGCCGCGTTGGTTTACTAGGATAAAAATTACATTTGCTATTGACAGGAATGGTATTCTCAATGTGTCAGCGGTGAACGACTTGTCAGGGCAGCAGATGAACGTCTATGCTAGGTATACTGGTCGTCTCTCGGAGGGGCAGATTGAACGAATGATTAGTGAAGCTGAAGAGTTGAAGCTGGAGAATGAGAAGCAGAGAAGTAAGATGGCAGCAAGGAATAAGCTAGAAAGCTATATCTTCACCATACAATCGAAGTTAGCAGACGACGAGATAAGGCAAAGGATGTCGAAGGAGCAACGCAATTGTACACTTGAGATATGTGAGGCCGCGCTTAAGTGGATGGACCTCGACCATGAGGCCACAGAGAATGACTACGAGCTTATGCACAAAAAGGTTGAAAGTGTGTGCAGCCCCATTATGGCAGCGAAGCAACACAGTTAGCAAGCACAGAAATGCACAATACCATATCGGCAAAGTGTACAATTTTTTGCCCATTGGATCCTGGGGATCATAAAGTGATTAAACATGGAAACCCGTTTACCTTGTTTTGATTACTAAGCCTAACCCCAGCCCAGAGAGTTGTTACTTGTTTTGTCTTGCAGTGGCTACATGCATGAGCATGAAATAAATCTTTTCTCTACCCACTTGGCCACTCAGTTATCCATGCACGTGCCTTCTGATGAATTTCCTTATTAATTTTTTTACTACGAGATCGACCAGCAAATATTTCAAAGAGAGCTTAAGGGCGACCACTACTTCACATTTTTGTGTAAGTACTGCAGACGATTTATTAGTAGGTAATCATCCTAATATTTCCTTGACTCCAGCCAGTCAATTGGATATTCCCTTTATGTAAAGAACGAACTTCGTGCTACCATGTAACACGTCTTCATATCATAACCAAACGGCAGTGTTCACTAAAAAAGAGGATGTCCTTTAGGGTGCCCATTACAAGGCAGTCCAAGCAGAATCCACACCAATTTTATCATTCACGGAGGTATCAGTGCCAAATCTAAATGCCTCTGCCAAAGATTTTGTGTTTCAATGCGTTATCTTACCCGAAATTTCCAGAATTCGCCTTTCTCCACGCGATCACTGATGTCAACAATGGCAAGTGTACCATCGAACTCGCGTGAAGACAACCTAAGCTTGCAAGCAGATCCTGCTCTCTGATTAAGTAGAATCAAGCATGAGTATAAGGATGGGGGTTAAGAGCTGTCTCCCTAAAGGCCAAGGCTAATCATTGCGTCAAAGCATTAAATTATTTTGTTTTTATTCGACCGATGTCGTGCTTTTCTTTGTCTCACTCCAACTACTTGCCCTAAAGTTAAACAATTGCACACTGAAGGTGCCTTTCCACGAAGGAGCACATCAACTTGCCCAATCACTCCTAACCACCTCCATGTTTGTCTACACTGACTCTCATCTTTTCAATGCTTCTGCCTTCCCCGACACTTCCCTGTCAACCATCGAGTCAATTATTAGAGAGTTCCGTGAGAACTGGCAGTATGGTCAGATCTATGTGCATGTTCAATTGGTTGCATGTAGAAGTAGACTTTGCAGTCATGTCTCGCGTGATTGGTACAGCTACAATCACAACAGTCTGCGTCTTAATTGAATGGACTTAGCCGATGAGAAAGTGCGACTTGGAGACCTGCGCGAATGGAGCACATTGAAACACAGTGTCAAATCCAATTAATACCAAGGCCCTCCTTGTCACAATTTACCAAATGAAGCCACTTATGGGGTAATAAAACGATGGCGCGGGTAAAATACGAGTCGCGTGTCGATCGACTTAACAGGAGTAGGTTAAAACGGTACTCCTTGCAATCCCTTTTAGAATACAGCGAAAGTGCTCCCTTGAAATTCGAATTGTGATGGATGGAAGGAAGCACGAACAATCCAACATCAGTTGCTGTACGTGCACCCACTCAATTGCAAAACGTACCTCAAATTATTCATTTGTCTACGTTGTTAAAACAAATTAATCATCGGTGTCAATGGGTGAAATGAAAAATGGCATTTGAAGGATTGCTTTTTACATCCATAAATTGTGACTAATGTGTTAACCCATTCGAATCACTGTTCTATATTTCCTCCTCCAGTAGATCACAGTCTTTCCGGTACCCTCACATTACTCTCTCACTACTGGAGACCGAAGCCACAAATATAAACGTCTCGTAGCCTTCTTTCAGTAAGGATACTGATTATTTTGTAAATGGTGAATGAAGGAACAAAGTGTAACATGCTGTGTGGCGCTTTATTTTTCCATCAAATATCTATCTAGGGATGCTAATAATTTAGAGGAAGCTTGTTAACTAGGTAGATGGAGATGTAGTCCGGTAAGTGCAGAAGCAGAAAGACAACTATGAGTAGATTTCGCTTTTGGTCATTTTTGCCCATATTTTGGGTGGATTTCGACCCACATGATTCAAGATTTATTCATGGCAGGCATGGGTAAAAGGGCTATAGACATCAGCCAGCCTCATGTGGACCAACAAGTGGTAGTTTGATTGACATTGTCGATTTACCTATAAGAAAACAATCCTGCTAATGCCAAATACAGTTTTGACTAACCCATGCTTCGGTTGAAATGCGAACAGTTGAGCGTTCTTGCGTAAACATAGATCATCCTTTATGACCAAGTTCCATTTATTCTTTGGGATTGTTTTAATGAATAAAATTGTCACCCCTTTGCTTTAAGAGGAGATAAAATTTGAAGCAACCAAAGAAGACTTAGCAGAGCATCAAAACAGTTGATTCGAGTTATTATTTGCACCCATTCTGCCAATTTGGGGATCAAGACTAAGGATAAAACCGTGGCTTCTGGTGGAATCTCTCCCACCACCCGATCATCAACTCATTCCTCAGAACAATTATGCACTGTTTAATTCCGACTGCTTATGCACTCATAGATCACAGTTCATAGATTAAAACCTAAATTCAGCAGTCAAAACAACCTGCGTTCATACTGGAAGCAAAGCTTTTAGACCAAAGCCTCTGAGTCATGGCAAACCAACAAAGTGGGAGGAACATCGTTGCGCTGAATGCCAACCTGACCCACACCAACGGTGGTTCCATGCCAGATGCCATTTGTTTGCCACTGTTACAGTAAATTTCTTGCGCAGCGATGCAGTCTAGGCAAACCCGTTTATGCGATTCTTAAACGCAGATCAACCAATTATCCAACAATAACCTTGGTAAACTTTCACATGTATTCAACTGATATTGACTTCAATTTAGCCACCATTTGAAAAGGCGCAAGGGAGAAGGAGGTAGAAGAAAGCAAGCTCTAGCTCAATTTCAACCAAACACGCATTCAGTTTCTTTATAAGAAGAAATCACAAAAGTCATTCAAAAGTTTAAGCTATCATCAAGGACGGTCGGGGGTTTTACAAGTTAAAGGCTTTCCTAGCATTTTCTCAAAGCTTGTGCGACATAGCGAACGCTAACGGGAGAATTATAGGATAAGGTAGAGGCATTTGCATTAACCGGAAGATCTAATTCACTATTACAAAGTGCTTTTCAACGAAGATATCCCTCGTAATTGGAGGGCTGCGCAGTAGCAGTAGATAGGTTAGCACGTATACAACAGGGAATCACCTCAATGCCATCAGATTGATGTGCGTAAGTATACGTGGAAACAGGATGAATAGTGGATTTACTCTGTTTGAAACTAAACCTAAGACAGCCACGTCGCAGATTGAAGTGTGAAGGTTAACCATTTCGGGTCTTTGTAACTGTGGATGTACAAAATTGAAGCACCAACAGCATGCCTGGAGAGGCAAGTCTTGGTGCCACAAACGTCTTGGTGAACTACTCACAAATGTGCAGCGCTTAGTAGTGGAGATAATTGAAAACGAATGGCGTGCCAATTGTGAATAAAACTGTGCTAATCGCAGTCTACTTGGCACGACGATGGTAACCTGTTCGCACACGCAGTGTAAGTGTAGGTGTTACTGTGATTTCTCATGGTGCAACCAACGGCATTTTACCTTGCACTATGCAATTGGCTTAAAGCGTGTAAAAGAAGGCAACGTAGTGTTATCACTTCGAAGTTCCAATGCAAATTGATTTGCTTAAATTGTTTAGGTATGAGCTCGTCCTGTCTTTTAACTACTTCATGGTGAAGAACTTTTACCGCAAAGGCGAGGATGACGATGACCTGTAGAATACCATAATGTCAAGCTGATGGGACGCAACAATAAAGTCTGTTGTGGAATAAGGTCAACGCAATAAAATGGTGATGGTCTTAAACGAAGAAATACCATTAAGAGCATGGCAAGGGATAGCGCATTACCTCGCAAACTTTCGCACTGGGAAGGATAAGTTTTGACCTTTATGACATCTGATTCGAGTTCTAGTATTGCATTGACATCGGAAATTGTGGAAGGCTTGTTTTGCACAGCCTAAAATTGCAACGAGCAGCATGATTTTGGGAAACAGACCTCAGCTTCGGTTGCTGTTTGCCCTCCAGCACTTGGAAATCACGCCTACGATGGAACCACACATCAACAATTAGAAAGCAAGCACAAGGTTAAAGGTTGAGCTTTACACCTTAACCGCGATTCGCAAGCAATTTTAAGTGGTTCATCAATGTCAGCATGTAATTATTCATCGCCACACTCAAGTTACTCAAAGCACTTTAAATATGCAGCAGTATTTTGACGAGGAACTTCTGTCCCAACTTGACGAAGCGAGTTGGATTCGGTTTGTTTAGCGGACAAGCCAGAATTGCAATCGTCGGGACTAACTGGCGTGACTTAGCATGAGACATTA
The DNA here is from genome assembly GCA_001923025.3 of Taenia multiceps. Classification (NCBI taxonomy): domain Eukaryota; kingdom Metazoa; phylum Platyhelminthes; class Cestoda; order Cyclophyllidea; family Taeniidae; genus Taenia; species Taenia multiceps. Next base: position 9,547,918 of record CM010313.2, read on the forward strand.
AGATATAAGGGGAATGCAGAGCATAGCAGAGTGCAACGCACGTAAGGTGAACACCTGAACCCGCTCTACATAGCCCTGCGAATTACGAGAGATATGGACTTCTTTGACCATTTGGTGAATTGGCTAATCCCACTTATCATTGTATCCATGGGATTGGGAAAAATCACAGCTCTAGTTTATAATACAGACTGGGAGGAATGCACAGGAGCATGCCATCAACACGCAGGAAATGAAATCTTGTGTATTTACATCTCGATTTGTAAAAAGTAAACCTAAATCCGATTCAAAAAAGCAGTTTTGTTTGATGCGAGTGATGTGGTAGGTAAGGAGCTCAATGCAAAACAATTTCGCTTTTATCTCTGCAGAAGTCACTGGCTGACCGAAGAAAGGGGAAGCATGATTTCCGACTCCTCGAAGTGTGTCTCCGTGTGCAGGCCAACCTTAAGTGATTGTAAAATAAATAATTGGCTCAAGTTACAGCTACGATGTATTTAGGAAGTTCCTTACCTTTAAGAGTGTGTTTTTGTGCAAAATGTGGCAGAGACTGCGAAACGATCTAAACGAATGACTGATGTTTGAGAAGAGAAGCACTTTACTTAAAAAAATTCAGAATTGAGGTTCTTCTGGAACAACCACTTCCATCACAGTTTAGCCGAAGCAGCATTAGGGTTAGTGATGGTGGACGTTTTAATCGTTGACACTATGGAAGAATTTAAACAAGAGGCATACAAAACGCAATGGATGTTAATTCCAGTGGTTAAAAATTGATGTCATTCAGTTAGTTATTTTATAGACATTTAACCAGTCACAATATACCATCAGCATAAGTATACACACTCGCGGTGGTGGTATAGATACAAGAGACAAAGGATTAAAACTCCTCGAGCAAACCGGCAGCTCGAAATAGGATCTAGGTCACCTCTGCGGATTTTGACTACCATAAAGTCGTGCATTTATGTTCGAGACAAATCAGGAAGGGAGAGTCAGCCCTGGAAGGCACTGTGTGATGTGAAGCGGTAATTAGAAGATTCACTCACCCCATCTGAGAAGTCAACGCCCCTATCATACGTAGACTCTGTTGATGGCGCCCAGAGAGGAGCAACTCATGGACCTTACGCTCTGCCAAGCAAAAAGAAACTACGTACACACTATGAAGGAATTGCAGCTACTTGAATGGATGTGAGTTGCAGTGAATCACATTGCAGAATGCACGCCTAAATTGTAAGAAGGGAACCTTGCTAGAGCACCAATTAACTGCCCAGTGCCTTAAAACTCTATGCTCTCACTTCCCTTTAAAATGCTGCAAAAAGTTCTGCCACCTCTGCAGAACAATTTGAATCCTCAAAGGTGCAAGTGATAAGTGGGTATTCATAGCCTGGTTAGACTCTTCCGATTCGCAATAAAGGGAATAACAGAATATTCACTAAGTAGATAGCACCATGTATTGGCTACTAAAGTGCGTAAATCTCGGTGAGATTTTTTCGAGCTTCTCACTGTGCTTATCAGAGTGGGTGATGTCGAAGTCGCTGGTCTTCACAAAGGGATGGGTCATTAACAGCTTCAATGGATCGTCTTACATGGACGACGTGGGTTTGATCGCCTACAGGCTATCCAACATAGTTGACGCCTTCAGACTAATGCGGTGGGGACTGAGCGCATTGTTTCGCCCATCAAACGACTTTGATTCGGTTTTTTCAAGGCCTCAAACACTATAAGCCTTCTGGTACTGCATTTGTGCGACATACACTTCAACGTCATTCCCTGCCTTGGCGGGCACTCAGCATTATGGCCAATGTCAGTACTACTCCCTTTAACATCAGTAGACAGGAGGTCAGCGGACTTATGACAAGGAGTCGCCTTTCACCTGTGCCCTCCAGAAAAACACCAATAAATCCATTTCCTGTCACATGTCCACCATGTTGTCAATATTGACTGAAGGAAAGTATTACATAAAAGACCAGCAGTTGCTTTGCCAAACAGGCTGAAGACAGCTAAAGTTTCTTCCAGTGTTAAAGTGCTTATCATTCTGCTCCATCAGACCACTTTGTGGATTTTACTACTCTTTCTTTTAGAAAAAGTAAAATGCTAGATGCGGATCAACTAAAATCATTTTTGTTATGAAGAGCATTCTGATTTCTTACTGCTCACATTGAGGACACATTTCCGAGGTTCTCATGGGGACCGGCAGAGTGACCATCGTAACCATAGGTGGTACTCATACCAGGAAAGGGGAGCACTTGTCGAGAAAGCAGTGCCCCAAAATTTAAATTGAGCTTAAAGGCCTTCTCGTAGCAAGTCTTCCCATATATTGGTGATACCTGATTACTCACTTTACACTAGCCTTTGCTCAGTAAATTTTTATCGACTAAGTGAAAGGATAGGAATTTTCACAATGCTCCATCTGATAGAAGGAGCCTAACACTCACCTAATATAGCAACTCGAAACTTGAATTGTTAGAGCTTAGCAGCGCTCTAGAAACCTTTTTGAGACATAGAGAATCACCTGGAGCTTAACTTAGGGTTTGCTTGGAATAGTTCGCCCGTCCTCAAGTTGTGAAACAAGTAACTGGCCAAGTATGTTCTTCACTGCGAACAAATTACTGAAAAGAAAAAAAATACTGTTTCACCTTTCGTGATGATCTTAGAAGATATTCAAAACAACCGAGAGCAGCAAATGCCACCACAAGTTAAAAACACACTTGGACTAGCATATATGATGTGCCTAAGACAATGATGCTTTGTATTTAAATTGTGTTGAATTATGGTCAAATTATTGTTGCGTTCCTTTCAAGACTTCTCTGAAGGCAGAGGAAGACATAACGCACATACGTTCGGCAGACAGAAAGGAAGTGTTGCTGCTGGCATGGCTCAGAGGACAGCCCACTCTGCGAAGGAAATCTGGCCACCCCGATTCGTCGTAACGGAAATGAGAGTTAAACGATCAGCAAGGCATTACTGTAATGCTTTGTTAGTTCATATTGCCGGTTTCGATCACTTGGGTGCCCATGTTGCACTAGCCGGATGACTGGCCTTCGGGTCATGCCAGCAGCTTCCAATGCGTCTGTTTCCAGAATCTATGTATTTTGCCCCAGAACCACGCCTCCTTTTACCTTCAAGGTAGTCTCAAGACGCTACAATTACTGTAATACTTTGTTCGAACTACCGGTTCCGGTCACTTAAGTGGTCACATTGTTCTAGCCAGTTGGCCGGCCTCAGAGCCGTGCCAACAGCTCCCAAGCCCTCGGATTTCAAAACATATGTAATCTACCCTTGCACTATGCCCTTTTTACCTTCAAGGACGTCTTGGGACGCTACAATTGCAACTACAGTTTAACCTAATGAGTGAAATGGGAGCAAAGTCATTGGGATATGATGTCGTGGAAATGAATAGATACTACTTTCCTCTTATCTCCCCCTTCCCTTCTTTAAGTATGTCAACCCATCTATAAAATAGTAGGTGAGTTTTCCATAATTCAATATTTTTACCAGTCATTTTTTAAAACTTCTCTTTTATATCTAGCTGATAGCCGTTCTTTTCCTTTTGAAAACAAGTAAACAGTAAAAATTTTAATGTTACTTTTGGAAAGAACAACTGTAATACTTTGTTTATTTGAACTGCTGGTTTTGGTCACTTGGGTGGTCATCTTGTTCTAGCCGGTTGGTCGGCCTTTGGGCCGTGCCAACAGCCTCCAAGCCCTCTGTTTCCAGAATACATGTGTTCTACCCCCAGTACTATGCCTTCTTTTACCTTAAAGGGAGTCTCGGGACGCTACATTGGTGGCAGCGGAAAGTGGACCCGACTTCGATGGATTTTATCCTGCTCTATGCCGCTTCTAGCAAACGTCGGAGTTGTGAAAGAAGTACATGTGCTACGGAGGGGAGAACCTCTGGTATCTCGTAACAGAAGGGCCGTCCAGCTTTGGCACCTCCCTCGCCCTCGTGTTCGACAGGAAAGCTATTAACAATTGAAACGACACTAGCCGTGGACTCCAAGCCCAGTGGAACTTGCAAGAGAGACCTGTGACGTTGTGGTCAAGCATCCTCTGTAAGCTCTCTCTTTTTTCCTTGGGCGACTCGTCGTTCTTCGTCAAAGTGCGCATCCACAGATGTAGAATGTGCAGTACGCCATTCGACGGCATGGTTTTACGCCTTGCACACCTGGATCGCATGCATTTTGTTCCTATGAGGCCCGACCGCCACATTTGATCAGGTTTCTACGATGCCCTTGCGTTTCTTCTACGGTATCAGTTAAGCCTGCAATCGCAATATGTGTTGTGTGTGTCTCGACCCATTCGAAAACTTGGATTCGTACCTCCATCTTTCATGGGACCATATTGTCGTGGGAGAGGAGGGCCAAGAAGCACGCACTTGCTGCACAGAGTGCTAAGCGGAGTGGATGGCACTACAGAAACACATGCGTTCGAATCTCGACGACTGGGACGGTTAGCTCGTGGGTGCTTCTCGCAGCACTGATTACGTTGTGATGGCTGACACGGGAGGCTGACCAAGGGGAGCGTCGGGGACGACGCTCGAAAGAAGATAGGGGCTGCGTAATACTTTGTTTATTTGAACTGCTGGTTTTGGTCACTTGGGTAGCCATATTGTACTAGACGGTTGGCTGGCCTCTGGGCCAAGTCAGGAGCCCCCAATCCCTCTGTTTCCAGAATATATACAATCTGTCCTAGTATTGTGCCTTCCTTTGCCCTATGGATAATCTCGGGACACTATAGGTGCTTTCGATTTAATGATGCTGTAGCGTCCCGATACTTCCTCGAAGGCAAAGTACAACATAATACTAGGGCAGAATGCATATATTCTTGAAACGGAGGACTTGGTGCTGCTAGGCATAGCCCGGAGGCCAGCCAGCTCGGCTAGTGCAATATGGCCACCCAAGTGACCGAAACCGGTAGTTTGAACAGGCAAAGCATTACGGATGCTTTTACACATTCAGGTAGATACCCCTAATTTGTTCTTCTTCTTTAGTGCATGATGCTTTGCCAAGATGTACATAACAGTTCGAGTTACTTTCCAATGCCAAGCCCGTGTATTTTGTATCAGGTTTGTTAATTGTTTCCTTACTACGCCAGACCAAAACTGCTTACATAAAAATTGGTTCTGTGTTGATTTCTGGCTGACCAAGCAAAAGGAATTTTATTCTTATTGGGAGTGGAAAGGGGGAAACGCTATTTATCAAAAAGTGTAGAAAAGGGACACCACCAATGTGCCCATCTTTGCCTTCTGCCAATATTTATCTACCTGGGTGGTAATGGGAGAGTAGCTGTCCCATAGGTAGGCGAAGTGTCCAGAGTATTACCAAAATGTTATATTTAATGGAGCGTATGCAGTAGTTATCTGCTGTTATGCTGTTTTACTACTGTGAATAATTAATGACCACCTATTAATTAACTAATGTTAGCATTTACATATTTAGTGTGATACACATTTGTGAGTGCTTTCGTTATGCACACATCTCTCTTACACCTGTTAAAACATGCATGCATTTATTGTTTCACATTTGGGCAAACATTCACATGCTGGTATATCTATGCCCACCTTAACCCCGTTAAAATTAATTTAGGCAATTATAAGACTGGAAGTGTGTGTGGAATGGATAGAAATGGAAGGAATGTTTCAGTGTTGAAGCGGACGAAAGCGAGTGTTGGCTAGCTGATACAATGGCAGCATAGGCGCACGGATGACTGTCGCTACATCCTCCTCCTCCTCTGCCTGTTCACTCTCGGGCCAACCAGAAGACGCCTGATGCAGCTGTACACATTGTGATTGGCTGACGTGTGCGTTAACGCGTGTGAGGTGAATTTTGTCAGAGAAGATGAGGGGGGGAATGTGCATAAGTAGGTGTGGAGCAGGCGGTGTTGGATTGCTTGGTTTCGCGTCTCACTGACAAGGGGACAGTGGTTGTTATGATCCCTAAAATAGTTAGGCTAAGCCGTGAAGAAGACTTCGAATGTAAAGGTGCCGAAGACAGACAAGGCAAAGGAGAGGAGGAGGAGGAGAAGGGAGAGGAAGGAGAGCTATGCAATCTGCATTCACAAGGTTTTACGTCAGGTGCATCCGAACACAGGCATCTCGTCGAAGGCGATTTCGATAATGAACTCCTTTGCTAACGACACCTTCGAGCGAATTGCCGCCTAGTCGAGTCGATTGGCACATTACAACAGGAAGTGGACAATCACGAGCAGGGAGATTCAGGCTGCTGTGCGTCTGCTGCTGCCGGGTGGGTTGGCGAAGCACGCGGTGTCGAGGCACACTTAAGCCGTGACCAAATACACCGACTCCATGTGGATGATGTGATGTGTGTGTGCGTAGAGTGCAGTGAGTGAGTGAGTGAGTGAGTGAGTGAGTGAGTGAGTGAGTGAGTGAGTGAGTGAGTGAGTGAGTGAGTGAGTGAGTGAGTGAGTGAGTGAGTGAGGAACACTACCACTATCGTCACAGTCATTCTTGGTTGTTGTGGCGGCAATATCTACTTCTACTACCACTTTCCCTACCCTGTCTCGTCTCTGTTGTGCTGTTTCTGGAGGTGCTAGCGTCAGTGTTGGCAGTAATCATTTCTATCTAGGTGTAGGTGAGGGTAGGGTAGGGCGAGTTGGATGGCAGGAGTGGGATGTAGTAAGGCGTGCGAAGACGATTGTGATGGTAGGGTCAACGGTGAAGGGGAGGATGGGGAGAGAAAGGTAGGCTTTGGAATGAATAGAGTGATTCTCGGTGCACCTACAAGATGGCATCAAGGAGGAGATGTTAGAAAGGTATGGTTTTCTCGCAAATACGCCCTTTTTAGTGCTAAAATTAATAAGTTGGCGGCATTTAATGAATTAGTGGTAAAACAACACAGAAGCAAATAACTACTTCATAGTCACCATTAAATGTTATAGCAGCAATAATAGCAATGTAAGCAATTCGCACGCATATGTAGCAGCTACCGATCCAGTAACTACCAGGTGGAGAGATAGGATTGGAATGGCAAGATAGACAGATTGCTGATGCCCTCGCAGGGAGACGAGTGAGTGAAGGAGCACGGAGCAGCATGGAATTATTGGATTTGATGGTTCAGTACACGCGGTATCTACAATTCTCGACTTAGCTGATGTGAAATCAGTTTGTTAGCTTAAATGAAAAACGAATGCCCCATGACTTGGGTTACACGAGATGCAGTCATAGCAGATGCAGTTGTCGGTAGGATGCAGCATGATGATTGTGGAAGCCAACGGCAGGAGGCGTTGGCGGTGGAGGGACAACGAGATGCGTGAAGTGGTTGGGTGTACTGTGCAGCCAATAAGAAGTGTGTGTCAGTGTGACCAGTGGTGGATATGGCGGAAGGTAGTGCGTCAAGTGACAAATTCATTTTTTAATCGGTTGGTCAAGAGCGAGGGAGGAATGACCGGAAGAGGCAAAGGAGGCAAGTCGTGGGCCAAAGCGAGGACGAGGTCGGCTCAGGCGGGTCTACAGTTCCCCGTGGGTCGAGTGCACCGACTGTTGCGCCGTGGCAACTCCGCAGAGCGTGTGGGCCTAGAGCACCGGTCGCCTGGCTGCTGTGTTCGCTTGGATTCATGGCTGCTAAGTTGCTGGAGTTGGCGGGTAACGTTACGCGGGACAACGAGAAGACGCGTATCATACTTCGTCACCTACAGGTGGAAATTCGCCACGACAAGGAGGTGAACAAGTTGTTGGGTGGTGTGGCCATTGCGCAGGATGGTTTGGTGCCCAACATCCAGGCGGTGCTGATGCTAAAGAAGCCGGAGAATACGTTGGCCGACAGAAAGTGCGCGGAATAAGTGCCTCCTCGCAGACAGACAGATTGACCGACTGACTGAGTCTGCAACCATGAACGCGATAACGACCCTCTTGAGGGCTGCCGCCACAAGTCGGATTGTTGGCCACTGGATATGTTGATCGACCGGCTGCCGGTTGTGTGTTGGTTTGCCTTAGTGCCCTACTGGGTGCAGGGGCTGCAGTGTTGGCGCTCAATGGTGCTATGGCACTCAGAATTACAACTAATGATTGGGATGGAGTGCAGTTTTCCCCCTTCCCACATTACTCGGACTTGCGATTTGAGTCGATGGTCTGGTGGTGCGACTGTTTGTTATAGCACAAGAGTATGGCGTAGCATGCTGAACGTTGGGGATACAAACCTGCGTTCATTGCATTGTGAGGAGTCTCTGCCTCCGCTTCAGGCAGAATGGACACAGTCTCTTTATGTGAGGCAAATTGGAGCAGAGATTTTAAGACGTTGAGCGGTCAATAACTTGGAGGACGTAAAAGGGTGGAGGACCCTTTCATCTGGCACTTCTCTTTTTACCTGTCTACTTGAAAACAAACGAATACATTCGATTTACCGCCTTTGATTACGTTTTATAAAAGAGATTGCTAGGCCATGCCAAACACGCTACGCTGACAACATCGTGCTGGTTCCGTGGCCAGTGGTGCTGACGTGGTGTACCGATTAGTCTCACCAAGGCCTGACTCTCAACAGAACAGAAAATTCGAGAAAAGTTGTAGATATTCACGTTCAAGCATGCCACAATAAAGAAACAAGGGAAAGAGATGTTCTACATTACTTCCAAAAGGCAGTGTTCTCTACATTTCTTAGCCCTATTCTTAGATTGGGACAACATTTGCCCTGACTGCCTAACTGTTGCGACGCAACACGTGATTCAGAGCTCAATTTACACACGATACCAGTTTCCAGCGTTTTCCAACCATCCAAAGTTCCGCAAGCTCGCTATCGACCTTACTGCATCCATAGGCTCATCCAACCACATCAAGGGTAGCTATCATGCAGTAACTCAACAAAACCACCCTTTCCCACCAAAATCTTGCGAACATATATCCCCATCACCACCACATTCCATGCAGTCGGGTCGGAAGCCGGCCACATCAACGAATGCTGTCTCACAAACTCATGAAGCCAATGAGCCCACCATAAACGTCAACAGCAATGCATTAAAAAAGGCATTTAAGCACATGAAAATTTGAGCGCTACATCACAAGACAAACGCTGCCGAAAACAAGCCAATGTAGATTTGAGTGAGATCTCGTCCACGGCTCCCATTGAAGTGGTGGAACACCCCCACTCCAGGGCCAATGAAGGATGAGTAACAATAGCGTAGCTAATTCAAACAGGGTTCATCCCACTGCCTATGACCGGTGAGCAGGAATAGACACGCTTGCAATGTACTTTAGCGCAAATCGACACCACGTGTACTGACCTCTCATCGCATCACAAACGCAATGACGTCAAAGCAGCGATGCAGCACCCACACTCGCATCCCCTCTTCCTGAGACAACTCCAACTCCAACGCGGGCTGCCTACAATGTATTCAATCTTGAGTCAAATAGTAGTCGTACGATCACACTCAACCCGACAATCAACCCCCAAAATGACTGCTTGATAGGAATCTACCGGTGTATCCAGCCCTTGCCTGCATCGCATACATGCAGCAAAACTAGCGTCCTGCCTTAGACCGATTGTGCACTCCTAACCATCAGCCCCCGACGGTAAACAACAAGTAGTGACTGCTTCACTCCCATGCAATCACGTTGGTGCACACCGATATGGCCAATACCTACTCCTCCTCCCCCTTCCACAGGTCCTGGGTACCGCAATGCCATCCACATGCAACCACTGGGTCATTTTGGCCATGTAGGTGGCAATCTGTTCTTTCTTAAAACAGGCAGAAACAATTAGCTAGTCACTACAACAAATTCTCGAGCCCGCTGGAAACCATGGTAGGTGCACTCCAACAGTGACTTCCCTCAGCTTATGACATCGAAAATGTAGGCCACATTGTCTACCTTCAACGGTCTTAAATCACAAGTGCATTGCCACCAGTCTGCGAAAAGTCAAATTCCAGTCAGTCAACCACCTCAGAACCACACTTCCGACCGAACAGTCAAAAATCTACTGGCGCATCCGCCTACGATGCATTCGAACATAATGGACATATTTTCATAGCAAGTGGCAGCCATACTCTGCGTTATTGACGGTAAATTTTTTTTCGGCAAAACATTTGACGCATTTTTATGCGTTATCGCTTAGTTGCTACCGATAATTAGTCCTGTATACATTTTACTAACACTGCTGCCACTGCAATTAACCGACTTTTTTACTTCGGTGCCTTAAGTTTGTTTCTACTGTAGCATTTTGTGTGTTTCGTAACAAAGAAGCTAAATCAAGGAAGCACGTGCAGGGGAGACACATTTTGAGCCTTCTATGAGAATATAAAAGAAAATCGATTTTGCTAAAATAAGCCTACATGAATATCAATTTTTCCAACGCTTGATAATTTTACTTTGAATGCGTGTAGTTAAAGTTTTGAGCCTAATAGCAACGCCTGTGACAAATGCTTGCTTTTTGTGTGTCGGAACTCTTTTGAATATACTTAGCGGTATAAATGAAAATCCAGGATTGGGTCTGTTGCCGTTGGTGGATTGGGCTTACACTTCGCATCAAAGGAAAGAGGAAGTCATGAAATTGAGGTAAGCAAACGCCAATTCTTTTCTTTTATGCTTCATATCCGGGCGGGTATGCTGGGATACAATGGCAAATAATGCAGCAGTTGAAGGATGTAGTGCCCCGTGCCTCATTTTGGCCTCCAGTGCATTAGTCAGTTCAAAAATGTGGATTTCTAGATGTTCTACCAGTTGAATATGAAGATTTGCTTATAAGAAAACGCCGCTTCATGATGCATTCCTTACCTTACTCCAGTTCAGATAGATCATGCTGACTTTAATGGGAAATAGGAGCAGATATTCGCATGCTGGCTTCGCTGAATGAACGTAGAGTTTCAGCTTTTTCGAGGGCGTTGAACAGGTTATAGTGCAACTCCTGCGTCTTTTCAAGGAGTGGAGAAACAAACGATGATGAAGATCGTTCAACGCTGGGGTTAGTGGAAATGCACCACAACTTAGTCTCCAAAATGTCGGGAAATAAGTTTGTGCTCTATATCCGTCCTGTTATCTCATTCAACCTTTTTATGTAAGAATTTCATTCCGCCCTAGGTATATCTCATTCCGAGAACAGCAGCTGGTCAACACCAAAAAAGAGTTGGGAGCATCTCTGCATGAAGACAATTTCTTTGTCTCCGTGAAAGGCTTCCGTCCCCATTTACTAGTCGCAAAGGATAGGGCGAACGACTCTTATAGCCCATTCCGACAGCACACAATCCACCCGATGCTCCTTCCATGGGGTGGGGAATTACGTTCTGATTGCAGCAAGTAAGTGCGTGGAGGCGAGCAGCTGATCCTTTGTCGTCGTTACATGTTCGGCATCCTGGTTTTTTCAAATGGGCTCGATGTGGATACCGTATTGTTTGCTTCTTGTCGGTTTGATATGCTTGGCTGATGTTGGGGGCTGCAAGTATGCCAGTTGGGCAGAGGTAGTGAAATAGGTGTAGGAGCTTTCTTGGTGAACAAATGCACTTGTTTTTTATGAGTAATTTTTTATGGCAATGGAAACACGTTTTTATGGTAACAGAATAACCAAGGATCTAGGCTGTGGTAAACCTGTTGAACTCGGGATGGGTGGGGTCACGTATGAACTAATCATCCCTTTTCCGTGGGATGATGTATAATTCGTTTATCCAGACGCTTGTTTGAATTTCTTGAGTCAAACAAAAGTAGGCTGCTGCAACACGTAGGGTCGTAGCATTCTCTCTTCTCCAAAATCTTGGTGTCTTGTTTGTTGGCACAGCTAGTAACAGCACTTGACCTTTCCTGGTGCTTTTTAATCTAGTCCTCCTTAAGAGTAATGATGGTAGGAGTTTAGTTATTGAAAAAGGACATTAATTGCCGTCAACATGAAGTTGATGCACTCAATTGATGCTTCTCTTCGAATGCTGATTGCCGTTTGGTTCGAAGTAGGTTTTGAACCTCAGATAACGATGGCTGGATGATTTGTCAGTGGCAGGCTAGAAAGAACTGGGGTTGTGTGTGCTAGGAGCGCAGCTGCTCTTAGTCGTCATGATTTCTCATTATGGGGTCAAATTCGGCCTCGTGAGTTTAAGGGTGAAATGGTGGTGAATAATTTGGTATGGACGATATGGAGTGATCTTAACGTCTACTTGGTAGTGCCCCCCACCACCAAGACTGAGATGAAAGACGTTGATTCCAACTGGCATGCAGTGAGGAAGTTGAGGCAGCCTTTGCTCTAAGTCTAATGGGGTGTCCACGTGATGGAATTTCTATTCAGGTGGCGGTTCTTCTATGATGGTCAACTTGCAAATGCTGGTTTTTGGTTGGTTTGTGGTTGCTATCCTTGGTTTCGGGTTTATGACTACTCTTTGATACATGATTGTGATATATTTTCATCTGCTCAGTTGCTTCCTTCGCATAACGCTTCCATACTCTGTTAGCCATTCATCTCTACTTCACCGTGGCCCCACTTTCCAGACAAGGAGTGCGATGCGACAAAGGCAGTGATCGACACCCCATTGTTGAGTCTACACCCTTCGACTACCTTCGGCCGCTTGCTGCAGCACCATCATCGCCATCACCAACCCAGGGATTGTTGACGGTCTTCTCGACAGGTCGGTCTCCACCGCCTGCCACTGTATCGCAGTCAGCGTTTACGCAGGCGAGGTACAAAGTTTCAGAACCAGTGCGTCTTTGACATCTCTCTCGTCGTGCGCCTAGTTTATCGAATTTCTCGTCGCAGTGGTGACTCATACCAGCTGAGTCGCCACTTTTGTGCACTCTTTTAAATGGCACGGCTCCACGACACCATTACTGCCTGGCGGGTCGAGGTTTTCTCTACACCTGAAACGGGATACTACAGCATACGGTTTTGCCACTATCGCTGCATCCTTGTTGGTTAGGCTACAGGTTTGGTTGCACAGGATCTGGAGGTGGCGGAACCTGACTACGTGGTTTGTTCTATTTGTTGATGACTTATAGGAGGGGGAGGAAGGAAGTTCAAGACTCTCGCTTTGTCCGAAATGCAAGTTCCTCTTTTCCTGTGACATCTATTTATCGAATTAAATCTGACCATTTTTGCCGATTAATAGTCATTTTAAAATCAATCCAAATTTTTTATTTTTCTTTACTTAACCGAGAGTTGCTAAAGATTCTTACCATCTGACTACTTATTGTATGTAGCTTAGGTTTCCTTTCACTGAATTGGTGAGCCTTATTTGCCAAGATTATAATATCGGGACTGATGTTTGGTCGTCGAACATGGGCAGTTGCATTGTGCATCGAACTCGTGTTTAGGCGACCCGAGGGGTGACATAAATTGACTGGACCTACTGGAAATTTGTCAATCTCATGCAGACCCCTTTTGCTGTTTTTAATGCCTTTAATAAGCTTGAGTAGTAAAAGTCAAACGATACTCCTTGGCTTATCATCTGTATTTTTACTGTGCTTGGTAATCCATCAGATGGTTTCTGATGAGACCCATTATAGCACATTGGAAAGCGCGTGTTCCCACGTTGATTCCTCCTATTCCTTGGTTGAAAGCAATCGGGATGTAATACGAGTTCAGGGCTGAGGCACCAGCAGATCTTTTTGCAGCCATTTTCGTATGCTACTCGAAAAGGCGTAGTTGGAAGTAGCAAAACGCAATACTTGTTATTGACCGACTTAAATAGTTGGGATTTGGTGACCTCAAGCCATTTAGAGGACATCACGTTTGGGAGAACTCCCCATTTTGAGTAACACGGAATTGCGCACCTCATTTGGCTGATTTTATTCGAGGTTGATGTGTCAAGAACGGTCAGCAGCATTGCGACAATTGGTTTCTACTACAGCGGCATTGAGGGAGCTGTCGTGGTGGGGGCTGAGCACATGACTGCTATTTACACGCCAGACAGACCGTGTATTTGTTGCTCCTATACCTCCTTCACGTCCGTGTAGGGTGGTTCGCTGGCCGTGTGACTGACTGGGAGAAGGGCTTATGATATGGAATGGCTTGTGCTGCGACGATTGCTAGGCGATCGAAAATGCCATCACTATTTTCTCCCAAACCGTCCACTTACAGGTCTGTAGTGCGCACCACCCTATGCCCAAAAGATTGCGCTTTGTTCGTGCTTGCGATGAACTGCAAACGCTTACAAAGACCAAACGTTGCTGATGTCTTGGACCTATCTGCTCGATAGAGTTCTCTCTAACTGGTGGATTTTTGGGGGAAATTTCTTAGAAACAGTAAGATCAGTCAATCGACCGAAGGGAAGTGCCACGCCAAGAAGGTTATCCAAGATCATTCTCCATTGCTGCAGTACTTGCCCATCAGAAGTGCCCTTCCTCTTGTTCGTACTCTTCTTACCTACTTGGTTATATTTGTTAAAGTTGCAAGTGATTAACACTAATTCTGGGTGTCGGGATTCGACCGAGGATTATAGTTGGTCAGATTGTTTGAAGACTGTCGGGATAGAATAAGGGTCGACTAGATGTTGTGTTGTTTCCGATTACATAAGTGAAAATAGTACCAGGCCTGCGTATTACTAGGAGAGCTCATACTTTGGGCTGCAATGTTGATTACTGCAACGAACGATGGGTCTTGAGAGATTTTTTTTGCAGTTACTTAGTGTTTGTTGAGGAAATAATGCGAACTTATTTTTCTGCCTCACAATTACCGCAATAATGGTGATCGGCTATGGAATGGTGGTGGTGGTGCTGCTGATTTCACGAAGCACCTTTGCCTGTGTGGAGCGATAAAAATTCCATTGTAACTCCCTTTTTTAAGTTGATCAACGGTTGGTCGTCGACTTTTTCTCGGTATTTCCTTCGCACCTCATTCTCAATTCAGTGATACCAATTTGGGGGTTTTCGAGTGCCAATTCAAGGAGATCTGTGCATCGGAAGCTGAGCTGGCAGATGTTTCTGCTCCTCCTCATGAGGCAAATTCGCCCATAACTCTCAGGTGTTATCGCTCCATTGCACACTCAACAACTTTGTTGAGGTTTTGCATTTGACACTATTTCTGCTGACTTGTTTGAGCATGCGGCAGTGGGTAAGCTTTGGCATCATGTTTCAGGCGAGGGGACTAGCCTTTCCTCTTGCATTAAGTGGACTATTTGGTCAATAGGGACGTTTTTCTTTGGGATACTTATTGCTAGTCGGTAGGTGGAAGGCGAAGTCTCAGAACTCGGCGAGAGTTGTAAGGATAAAGCACATCTGTGCCTTAATCAGTTTCTATGTTTGGATAAATGTGCACTCTTCATTTTTGTCAAGGTGATGCCTAATGGGAACTCTACCACAGAGAGGGCAATGTACAAAGGCAGTTGATTTATAGAGTTCTATCTCCAGCTCTTGTTTCCCAGCTTGGTTTGATGCCGACATAGGAACGCTATCTAACCCTGCTGCCGGGATACACAAATTCAATTCTATCGCAGCGCTATTTAGTGTAGACTATGATTGTCGCTTTCGGGATGAATGTTGTGGAGGGTGATCTCAGTGTTTAGAGTTATCCGTCCCGCTGCTTCTTTGAAATGCCCTTTGGAATTAGTAGTGCTGTAGAATGTGCCACGATAAGTGCACTACATTTGAGGGATCTATTCGAACATTAAATCTATCTACCAGTTCATCTCTCGAATACGAATGTTTTTTTGGCAATCACCTGGGATTTGAATTTAGTGTGATTAGTCTGAAATTGCCTTCAGTTTCGCAAAATGTTGAATGAGAAAAACTACTCAGATGACAAAAAAGTTCCAAAACTAAATTGTCCCATCAGTTTAATCGTTCGTGCACTGGCCCTTCTGCCCATCCATTCCCTATCCAGTCGTTAACCTAGTTATAGGTCTATTCACTTGTGCACGCCTTCTACATTTTTGGAGGCGTTTGAAGGCAAGCAAACCTGGGAGCAGTGCCAATAGAGGTGTCTAGTAGCTGGCACATTAGGAGCATAAATGAGATTATCGGGAGGTTAGAGAAAATCTGTTTTATAATGCATGCTACTCAAGAAGGTGGCTTTTCTACATCATAGCAACCAAAATCAACGATAACCGAGGCGAAGGTGCAGATACGGATCCATCGCCGGAGGATCACGAAGCAGCAGTGGTGGGGTTACGGTGCGTAGAGAACCGGTGTTGTCGAATACACCACTACAGGCTACACATAGGTGCTGGGAAGGCTGGAGACAGCCTAGCGTAAAAATATCGCCTCAACTGGCGCCATTCGGGCTACCTCGATGGTCAAGGAAGTGGAGTTAGCAGAAATGGAGTTGCGCCTCATTCGAGCCCAGGCTATCGACACGGGATTGGAGGTGAGGATGAGTGAGTTTCCAGTGGTGACTACTGTTTTCTCCCCTTTGATCTTATGAGTTTTTACCGCTCTCCTACTTGCCAATTCAAAGTGCTAAATACTCAGCCACTTCATATCACTACATCCGGTGTCCACATAGCCATCCAAAATTTGTACTTCATCGTTCATTTTTTGGTACCCACGCATAATTTGGGCCTTATTTGTCAACTCAACTAATTTTTTTATCTGCACGATGTCGCATTGACTCTTCTGATAACACAGTTGGACCAGTCGCGTTTTGAGAATGCTCTACGTTAAGATTTTCTCGATTAAATGTTACAGTGCTTATGTGCGTAGTGTCTCCAGTGGTGAGGCACGTAGTTGAAGTGTAGAGCCGTTGATATTTTTGAGGCTAAAAGGGGTTGATGTGTTGTAGGTATGGGTAACTGCTGCAAACCCGGTCTCCTAGTCCCATGGAAGTTTGAATGCCTTTGTCCCATTTGCAGACAATGCTAGCCACAGCTACTGAACGTGCGCCCAGCTCATCAGCGGATCTGGAACAGTTGATAGGAAATCTTCTGCACTCTAGCACTTTGCCCACCACTTTAGGTCTCACTTCGACCTCCTTTACTAGGCTGGTTTTGCCCTGCAATGGATTAGTTCTTGCGGCTACTTGGTAGTTCTGCTACTGATGGGCTAGTAAGTAGCTAAAAAGAAGGATCCCGTGAAAGATCTGCTGGAGGACAAGTTCGGGTGTTTCGGAAAATACGCCAAGTGTTGCTCTTTTAACTTATGCACGTTTGAAGAGTTGGTGTACTCTCGATCATCTGCCACGTCAGAGAACTCAGAGTCTACTCGTAGTGGCTAGTAGCGGTAAAACGGGCAACGGTATCGATGCTGTTTTTATAGCAGGTTCTCGCACCACATAGAAAGTTTTGAGTTCTCATGTCATTTTATTGCATTCATTGATGTTGGACAAGGGAGACGCGGACAGGCGTAGGGATTGCGTGACCATTAAATTTGGCAAGCCTTAAACCTTAACTTAAGCTTGCACTTTGCAACGTGACACCTTATGGCTACTGATTCAGATGGTTGTGTTACATGTGATAAAGGTGTTACAATTATTTCTCAAAAACTGAACTTAACCCAGATGTGAGCACCTATTTTATAGCAAAATTACCCAGGTGAATTTCGGTCATCCCACTGAGTTGATTTGTATTCCGGCCATGAGTTCCTTTCAAGTTCGCTCACCTGACGGGTATAAATATCGATTTGACGGCAGTGGTTGGGACAGTCACTCCGCGGCAGCACTTTGTGCTCTCTTGTCAATCTCGATTCGTGGATCTTCCGAAGGTATTCGAATCGGCCTTTTACCTGCTACAGGTTAAATGATGCCGGCAATGAGAACTCTATGAAGGTTTTAGTAAGCCGATTTGCTCACTTTGTCACAAGAATTGCAAAGTGAGCCTGTATTGTCGATCTGGTGGTAGTAACGCAGGTACCGTGTCATTATTGGCCAGTTGACCGGAATAGAATGGATTACATCGGTCCAAGCATTAGATAATTGGTGCCCAAAATCAAGCAATCGGCTTAAAATGTGATTGCGCCTAAGCCGCATAATTTTGGCAATATTTTTTGTTAAGATTTTGCTCAGCTACGGCTCAAGGTAATGCAATCGGCATTTCAATGTCCACGATTTTAACCGGTTACAATGTACAAGAAACTGCCTCATCTCGATCGACACCGCGATAGAAAGTCAAGTCCTTGACTCCTGCGACGTCTGAGTGGTTCTTAAATTGTGCGAGACAGGACTGAACGAAAGCTGTAGTGGCTTTGGAAGCTTTTTTACATTGCTTATCCTATAAAGACTGCATGACATCGCTTTCCCTGCTAACATCCTGTCAAACTGCTTCAGACGTAATATAGGCTCTCAGAAGGGCTATACACCTACCTTTCCTGTAATTTCGGTCCCATTAGCTGTTTTGTGTTCCGAAAATTGGGGGGTTGTATGAAAGTCGTGCGTTTCTGGAGGTCTTCTCCTCTCTGACATCATATGACCGATCAACTTCAGCGATAAGAACATGACCCGAATCAGGAAGGGGGATGTTTTCGGGTTTGAGGTCCATGTGCACAATGCGCGTAGCATGAAGACGTTGCAGACCACGAATGACCTCACAGGGGTGAGACCGCTCATCATCTTCAGGCACGTCGTCAAGATGGCGGTCGAGAGTAAAGGGATGGATATCACTACTTTTGGGCATCACGACGGCCAATGATCGGTGAATTCGCAGACAGCAGAAGAGTATGCTGCATTGGTTACTCCTCCCTTGGTCCCTTTCTTGGCCTTAGATGCAACTGAGGTTTTCATAATTTGGTCGCTTGGTGGGAGCCACAGTAACTATTTACCCTCCAATTACCAACGTCACGCATGTTTGATGTCCTGGTTGTTGCGAATGGGCCTAGTGTCCATTCTCGAACGTGTTTTCCTTGTTTGTTCATTATAATTGACCGTATTTAATTGCTATCAGCAAAGAGAACGCGTTTTCATTATTTACTGTTAACCACCTTGCTCCAGGCACATAAGCGTGGCATGGCGCTTGACACACGGGCACACAGGAGGCGCGACCGAAGTTACTACTGAAAATGGAGAAGTAGGCTTGCGTAGATAGCAAGTGGATGAGCGATGAGAAGGAAGGGAAGAAGCGAGTGCTGGTGTAAATTGGAGCGGGGAGGGACAGGTACATGAGCGCAGCAACATCCAGTATGGTGGGAATGTGGAGCAGTGCGCAGTGCTGGCAGACCGAGACGGCAGGCAAAAGTGATGGTCTCAAAGTTGATTCAGTGTGGTCAGCAAGGTCTTGGCTCCAGGTGGAGGCTCACCATTAAACTTTGTCGTGTTGCGTGCGCTTACTTTTTGTTTGCATTCTATGACAATGTTAGATGCCTCCGGGTTTGGATTGAGGGGTTTGCTAGCATAAACTTTGGGAAATCCTAGTGAGTGTTTCGCTGTAATTGGTACAAACAATGTTTTTTACCCATTCATTCTGCAGAAATGCATGTTTCTAGCGGAATACTTTATTGCAAAGAATGAAAGTGCCGCCTTTCAGCGCTGGGTGTGCATCTCGCCTTTGCTATTGCTCTAGACATTTCGCAGGTGGAAATTACTTACAGTTTACTGTTTTTACCAGTTATTCGTAGGTCCTTTTATATTTTATGCATGATGAAATGTGGGTTGTTTTAATGGCTGTAATGTTCGTTTGGGTGGAACTGATATCGAGCCCATGGGGCACCTCGCAATTCTATCGCATTTGGACTTTGTAGCTCCGGTTGTATGCTGATAGTTATCTTTGCGAAACGTGTTATATATGGCCAAATTAACCACTGAGTCGTGGGCTCATTTTTGATACAAGTTGGTATTTGAGGTAGATCAAAATGCAAGGAAATGGTTACTTAAAGATCTGTAAATGTTTGCCCAGAAATGCTTGCATCTCTGCAGGCTTTTTAGAGGTATCCTCCGTTACTTGCAGTTGCATGGTTAGGCTTTGCAGTGCGTTGGACATTCAGTTCCTGGCTTCCTTTTTTTCCTTTACGAATACTACGAACTCACAACAGCGGCGGACTGACATTTGAAAAGTCTGTTGGGGTGGTTGACAATGCAAGATTTTCTAGTCATCTGGGTAGGCGTCTCCGTGGTCGTGTGATATGGATCCAGTCGTGGACGATATCGATGTGTTTAATGGCATCGCGACAGGTTTCACCTCGCTTGGCACAAACATTGGATAACTACATGAACGCATGCTAACATGACAGGATGAGTGTGATACTAGAGTTGACATGGCAGGAAAGCTTACTGTCCCTTTCGGAAAGGTTGGTGAGCTGTGGTGGTGATTGTGTTAGTCCTGAACTGGAGAACCTGGTCCGGTCCCTTTTGATGATTCAGTGTTTGCTTACCTTTGCGTCCTGGGGTGTGTGTTATTTATTGTGCTATTTATTTTTCACTGTACACGGAGATGAATTTTTAGGTTAGTTTTGAGGTCTTGAATAATTTAATGCATGAGACGTGTCAACTCGTAGCCATGTACATGTGCATACATGTTTCGATGTGTGCATCTCTGAGTGGAAATTGTTTATATCGAGTAGGATTTACGAAGAAAAGATGGACAAGTTTTCATTGTCTATAGACAACACTTACGTTTGTTCATTTTGGCGAACAGACTTGGAAGGGATTGATTTAGGCTGTCCCAGCGATTTGTTAGATGGTGTGTTGTTTCAAAAAGGCGGATTCCACCGCGAATGGAATCTCATTTGTTATCAAACTGTGGAAAATAAACCAAGCGTTTGGCTTAGTGCCAAAGTCGTTGCAGATCCAAAGTACGATGCAAATGATTTTTTCTTTGAAGTTTTTTGTGATAAGCATGAAGTCATAAGTGAATAGCACTGGGCGTCAATTTCGCCTTCGTAATTTGTATGGTAATTTTTTGTTGACTTTGACAGCCTTGCAAGGATTGTGGCTGATGGTTATGGTGAGCAGTAGTGTTACTTATTGACACGCTCTACTGTCGCTGCCACCACCGCCTTCAACGCCGGTTATGGGCTGCCTTTCAACAACATTAGGCTCATCAAGCTGGCAACAACATCCATTGCTGCCGATGATGGCGACGTCAAGGAAGAATGTGGATGTAGAAGTCGACATATGGGAGGCCACTGAAACTGCACTGACCACCTTTGAACAGCTCTGTTGCAGCTCTACTTATCTATCCTGTTGAAAGTTACTTTGCTCAGTGTTGGCTGATCAGTCACCCTGGAAAGAAGCATCGCGAACTTGGGGGAGGATTTATGAGGGATTGAGTGCTGTGTGCGAGCGCCACTCGAGAGCGAAACAAGAGTAAACCTCCAGCTTTGTAAGCATATTGGATAAGTTGAATCAGATGTTATTGCCTTTTTGCGATTATTACTTTGTCTTGGTCTTTTTTAATCTGAGATGTTTGGGTTTAGTCGCTTTTACCGCTATGGTATGCGATGGAACTGGTATGAAGTTGGTGTGGAGCAATTGGAAAAGTGGCTATGCTATGAGGTTTTTCTATGTAAGCATGATTCTCTGTGCAACTCACTGCCATATTCGGTAATCGCTTGCCTGATGTTTAAGGCTTGGAACGCGAGTTTTTGGCGTGTATCGAGGCATGGGTAACTTGTCCAAAGAGGCAATTTCGATTACGCTTACACGTGTGATTGTTGCAGTGAGTTGGATGACTTATTGCCCGAGTACGTTTAACTAATAAGAGCATCGGTAAATGCCCAATGACTTAATGCTTTACTTGCTTCTGTGGATTTTCACCTATGAAGCCATTTGATGGTATTGAGTGTAGTTTCACAGCCCGAGACAGGTGGTTGGGCTTGTGTTTGTATGTTTGCGATGTGACAGTAGATTTCAGACCAGTAGCCATACCATGCCCTGAATATTCTGTCACGATAGTTGTCGTGGTGTCGCACCGTTGGCAGGAGTGTGCCTTTTCGCTTTTGGGGCAGCGTTTCCTTCATCGGTCACGGCCAGGGATAATGGTGAGCACATTTTTCCATCACACACGGAATTCGCTCACACCAAGGGAAAAGAGAGGACTGACGACGCAGTACACTTACAGAGGAGAGCACGGAGGATGGTGCTGGATAGGACGAAGGTTACTGAGTGATGCGTATGTGGTTTGTTGAATTACGGATTTTGGCGATGAGATCACTTGGCTGCCCTGTTGTTGTATCTTTGTGGGGTGAGTTGTTGGTGTTAGATACAAGTATATGCATTCTGCCCGAGTATACTGTCTCCTTTCGTCTTAGGGGGGGGGAGGGGGGAAAGCTGATAGAACTGCAATACGTATGCATGATTTGGTGATAGAGATGTTCTCTTGCGCGGCCGCAGCACAGTTGTATGACCGGGTGACAGCTTCGTCTTATTTTGCTTGAGAGGATGTGGAAACGCTTCCATTTTGTTGAGTTGCAGTTTGTTGGCATAGGTTATGGGTGTTTTTTAGAGTTTAGTCTCCATTTGGTGAATTGCTAATAAGCATGATGCTACTACTTGGTCTTGATAATAGCTTTTCAAGGTAAGGTACTGAATGTGTTACTTGTTGGCAGATGAGTTGGTGAGTGTGAGGTGGGAGAGCCGTTTTTTAGGAAAAGAAGTCGGGATGCCTCCAACTACCTTTTTTCATGTGTATGCATGGGAGAAGGCTGCATGCGGCTTGAGTAAACCTGTAATACATTCTACTCTGCAAGGTGACCCAAAATGCTGCCATTTTACCATTTCGGTAAGCGGTACCATTACTGGGCAACTGCGTTGGGTTGAATGATATGCTGAACGAAGTGGCCATATGAGGTGGTCGTCGAAGAAATTCATATAGCTGAATAGCTTTTGACAGCATCTTTTAGTGTGCCTGCATCTCCTCTTGCCTTTGCCTGGTGTTACTTTACAGGTTTTTCGACTTCCATGCTACCAGAGCAGGGAACCTCCATCTAGTTTATGAGATTGGTCTTTAAGTATAGTAAGGTTTTTGATGCACGCTGTGATAGAAGTAAAGGATGAGGCTGTTGAATTGGAAAAGACCTGAAAGCCTTTTCCATAAAGCCAGACTTGTACCAACTGCCTGTCGGGACGAGAGTGAGTTGATGTAAGCACCAGCTGTGAAACTATCAGCGATATTCCGGATACCAAAATCCGTGTTGTTAAAACAGAAAAAAGCTGACTTAAAAACCTGTTTTCACATCCTTATAGTGGTCAAGTATTGGACTATTTATTGCAAAACTAAGTACCTGGCGTTGCATTGCTGTATGAGCCGAAGGCATGCAATTGGGGGCTACGTGGTGTTGCCACTTCGAAGTCTGCATGCAAAATAATTCGTTCACATTTATTTATGATTGGGTCTTGTGTTGTCCTTGTAATTCTTCGTGATGAAGAGCTTTTGCTCATAGAGGTGAGGACGACAACGACCTTGAGAACATCCAAGTGCCACGCTAATGGGACGCGATAGAAGAGTAAATGTAATTAGTAAAAAGCCAACTGTGGAAATGTGGAGTGAGAGTCGAATGGGTCGTGACTCAAGAATGCCAGAGTACAATATTGAACTCTCTATTGTAGAATCGAATTGGGAAGCAGCTGAGTAGAAAAAAATGCAGAAAATTAATGCTTAAGCTCGAAAATGGTGACAAAGAGATGAAAAAATAAGGGATGGATATACTTGAACATAACAAAACATCTTGCTACGAATTGGTAATCAAAAGGAACTTAGTGAATATCAAATAGGTAACAAGCATGACTGTTTGTAATAAATGCAAATGACATGAATATCACTATGCAGGGGAAAGAGGGACGATGTATCGTTTTTTAATGGGCTGCTTGGCAAGCTTGAAAGGAGGCAGGTAGTGTCCAGTTCCAACTTTTCTAATTAGACTATAATTGTGGTGCCTTGCTGCACGTTTGATTCCTAGATTCGGCTACGGCTACCTGGGTTGGCCACATTGCCTTTGCAGGGTGAACTGGCCTCTTTTCACTGCATGGTAGCGTTCGTTAATCCCAGCACATTTGTAACAGCCGATTTGCTTGGATGGCTAGTTTTGGTTTAGGTCACTCTGATGGCCATATTTCGTTAGCCAGTGGAATGGCCTCTAGGCCATGCCAGTAGTCCTGTTCACTCTGCTTGCTGAATCTATGCATATGCACTTTGCAATAGTATTATGCCTTCGTTCGCCTTCATTGGTGTCTCGAGACGGTGTCTTGTTGACAGCTTATAGGATTTCTATTCCAATCTACATCGCTTGTGATAAGCTGTAGTGGTGCGAAAGAACTGCGAATCCCAAATGGAAGAATCTTTGGTGATCCATAATATAAGGGCCCAAAAACGACGTCTGCCTCTCCCCGCGTCCTGCAAGAAGGATATTGACAACTGAAGTGTCAATAGTCTTGTGCCACCTGGAAAAGCTTTGTTTCGAAGATTCCCTAACATGCCTACATAAGGAGGCCAGTGTTAGAACACGTCCCTATGGACACACAAATGGTCGGTGGAACCTCTAATCTGAATTTATCTTCCAAAACGGACAAAACTTCAGGTCTATCCAAACTGCCAAGAGAGATCCGTGACATTGTGGTCAAGCATCTCCTCAGATGCGCTCGAATTCCAATGACGAGCACGGTTAGCTAGTAGGTGTTTGATCCAGCACTGACTACGTTGTGACGGCAGGCAAGGGGGGGATCACCGAAGGGTGTCTTAGGAACTACGCCCAAAAGAGAGGAGGGCTACATAATGCTGTTTTTCGATAGCCGGTTTCGGTTGTGGTCACTTAGGTGGCTATATTGCCCTAGCTGGATGGGACGACCTCCATGCCATGCCAGCAGCCTCAGCACCCAATTCGCTTTGCTTATATTCTGCTCCGCTTCCCCTGCATTCAAGAAAGTCTCGGAGTGCTACAACACCCTTTTCGGAAGAATTGAACCTATTGAGGCTTGTAGAGGAATCTCCCCTTTTCTCCTCGTCCCTTCTTCTTGCCCTACCATTAGAAGACAGTGTTACCGGACATCTTTGACATGGCTCCGCAGGAAAAGCGTGGTAAGTGCATATTTATGGCGAGATTGTCTCGCACACCTAGGAGGGACCGCGTTCGTCCTCAAACAGGTTAAAAAATTGTCCTCCCGCCTCTGACCTACAAAGCGCATTTCAACAACATAACTGTTGCAAGCCTGATCGTTAATTACTCATCATATGACAGTGTGTAATAACATAAAGTACAACATTACACAGATTGAGACTCAAAATTGGGCTGGCGAAGCAATTATCAATCAAATAGGTGCTGTGTATGCCATATATGTTGTATACATTCTCCACAAATTTAACAAGCTTCACCTTTGGGTATTCGCGGGAGAGAAAGATGATTTTGTGAGCATTTGTTCTGCCAATTCAACCAAAATGGTACTGCCGTTGACATGGACAATCAATCGTAGCTTAATCAACTTATGCGAATGTCGATTGTGCATAAATCAAATAATCATAAACCTCTTTTCAAAAACCTTGTGTTTTCAATGCCTGTGTGGTAGCAAAAAGCACGAAAATTCGTTCCATTGATAAGTACTGTAGCTATGCTTACAAATTTAGAAATGGGATGTGCTCAAGTTTGCGTTCATTTACTGTGTCATATCGTAGGCAAAGATTCGTGCATAGGGCTTCCTAGAGTGCGGAGTAGCATTGTCGAACGATAATTTGTACAAATATACCTGCGATAGAGCTAGGATGATTAATATTTAGGTTTGAAGAAGAGATGACAGTTGAGAGGAGTGGATCAGAGACGTTACTGTCTCATCCCATTTGTGTGCATAAATTGTAGATTAGTCTTGTGCTAAATTAAGTTCACCACAACTCTTTTAAAACAACAATGAGTGCACAGACAATTACCATTTTCAAGAACGTAAATCTGCGGTAAACTGGATCCATCGCTACACTAAAATATCATGACTTGGCAATAGTGGGTGACATTATTTAAAAGGCCAATCCAAAGTAATGGAGAACCATGGTAAAAATGTGCTTCCGAGAAATCAGTTCTGCAAGGATATATCGCGACTGACTGGAGCATAATTTGCCAAGCATAGGTCCTTTGATGACCAGTTGGGAACCAGAATTCCACCCCTGGCATTACCTTGCACATAGCTTGGGTAAGAAGAGGCTGCATTTCATCACTTCTTATAATGCCTTGCATGCACAAAAATAGCAATAGTAATTTACTTAAAATTCGACTTTACAACTTATCAACAAGATTTTAATTATCAGTGCGACGTAAAATTGCTTTTTACAAATCGCTACAATATTCAAGCCTGTGAAGTACTTTTAAATATTGGTCATTTTGGGTTACTTATCAGTTTTAGAGTTATAGATACGAGCTTTTTGGCAAAGAGGAGTAAGAATTTAACCACGAAAGAGCTGCTCACCTCATTTCAGCACCACAGAAAGGATCTAACTGATAGCAGATTTTGACTAACGGTTTATGCCGTTGCATACATACAGCAATGCATATGTAAAGCCGCAGCAAATTAGCTTAAGTATGCTGCGCTCTACAGTTCCTTCTTTTTGATCCGGAACTGGTTTTAATAAGATGGCTTGCTACGGTGCCATAAAAGGCAAATCTTTTATTAAATCACAACATTTTGTCTTGCGACTGATCAAAGGGTGTGTTATGACGAAAAAAAGCAAAGTGGATTAAATCAAACTGCTCCGTATTTTACTTTAATATGGAATTAATAAGACTGGATTTTGAATGCTAGGTTACTTTCGCTCCTGTGAAGTTCACCTAAACTGTAAGACATGTAATGTTTAGCAGTGACAGCAGTGCAGTGCAAATGATTTCGGCACAAATACTGAGGCAGCACAAGCTACTAGCTGCAATGCGTTTCCCAGTTTAATTTACAACAGCTCGTTTTTACACTCATCTGTTTATTTCGTCTCTTGTAGCTATTATATTTCTCGTGTTATACAACAAAATTTAGACCTGGCCGATAGTGCACAACCTAATTTAGCAATAAAGCTAAAACAGCAATGGTTTATAGGGTTACATTCTATTTTATCAGTTTAGGTACAGAACCGATTGGAAATAAAAAATAGCGGCTCATTCCATTCAGCAATTGCTTGCGGGAGCTCCTGCAGTAACTTATGAAACTAAGTTTTGGCCAATGATAAGGGTGCTTTGATAGGCACAGATGATCGATAATGCAACCCGATAGGACTAAGATATTTATGAAAATGATGGAAATGGAAATTCATCCATTTGCTCAGCTACTGATTCCTTAACATTGATAATGTAGCTGATAAAGTAAATAGCATATTAGAGACTTTTGCGCTATGAGTCAAGGAACTATAATGATTGTGGATTTACGTCGCACTTGAAGATGCAAATAAGAGAGCTAAAATCGAGGCGTTCAGTAGGACAAGAGGAGGGGATGGGAGGAGTACGATAAGTGTCGAAGTTAATGTCTATTGTTCTTGACTTCCTTATTGTGGAAAATAAGGTAACCAACGCACTGGCGCAGTCGTCAGCCCCACCTGCATTCAATCTCGCGTTGTTGTCTGTGGGATGGTGACATGTAGATGAATTAATGGGCTGGTTGCCTAATCCACGCCGCTGCAGGGAAAAGTAGTCAGCAGTGATGTTTACTACCCTTTTGCTGTGCTTTTGAATTGGAATAGGATAAATTGTTTGCAACCCTTTCACTTAGTTTGATATTCGGAAAGGCATGGCAGTGCAACCCGCTTGCAACGACTGGAAGGAACCTCGCCTGAAGGGGTTAGTTACCTAGTTGGACAGCTTCTCTAAATGACCTACTTTTATTGGGATAGCTTTAATTATCCCTTTTCCTACGAGGGGTCCTCACTGACGACCTCACTGTTCAAGTAGAATGCAGTGGGGCGCGCTAACGTAACCTAGTGTAGGGTGGTTCAGGCCATTTTGCTTTTCATTAGGCTGATGCATGGCATGTTTGCTGGTCAACAAAAGTAATAATGAAGTAGCCTTGGTGCTGCAGAAGACTCTTTATTAGTGATTTCAAAGTTTGAGACCCCAATTTTTTCTGGCACTCCTACTAGGTCTAACCAATAGGCCAGCGCCAAAAAGAGTTGACAATCAGCACTAGAATGGATTTACAAGGTAGTAATGCAAAGAGTAATTTAGCCTTATGCATTTTAACCAAGATTCTAGTCCTCCAGTGCTTGCAAAGCCTTTGAATATGCAGCGACTGCATAACTTACAGTCCAGAGATAGTTTGGAACTAGGCGTATCAAGTTCATGACGCTTTCCCCTTCTTCGCTGTGTCAGCACTTGCCAAAATAAGTCACAAGTGTGATGTCGAAAATAAACCTAAATGACATTTACTGTGAGTGATGTGGCATTCGATTTACATCTACATTATTTTGCAAAGACTTATTCCCAAAAAGCACGCACAAATTGGCGCAGACAATTTAGGAAGAAGCACAGATTGCACCAACATTTTACTTTCATTTATGCTTCTACTGCCCTTTAATTCTCTTTAAAGTGCACCATTAAATAAATTAAACACAATGCCATTAATTTGTCGCCGGCGCTACATGCTCTAAATGCTGTGTGGGTGCATTTGCGTGGTGCTTGATAACCATCCAATGTTCCTTCTTCCCACATTTTAATTTTTATCATTCAAAAGCACTTTGCAAACCTGACCATACGCCAAGGGAAATGGTTAGTGTAAAAAGTACTTTAGGTTTGCCTTTTGCTTCTTAGCCTTTCCAACTTTTCCTACATTTTTGAGTTCAATCCTACTGTATGTCGGTTTTTATTAAAATTGGTGCGAATTGTTTGCTTTAAGCCGCACCGTGACCTTTGCTCCACTCTCCACGCAAACTCTCTTCTCAACAGCCGACTTCCGCGGCTGCGACGTCTTCGCCTTTCGGAAATCGGTGGCAGCATATGAGCATGTTGTTATCTGTAATTCTGGACTTGTATAAATGACGAAGTGTGCTTTTAACGGTGACCCGTGTGGTTAAG
>CM010313.2:9576748-9700969 GCA_001923025.3 Taenia multiceps
AGATTCTTAATAGACTTTCTTGCTTTAGCGCTTGTCTTGCGTTGTGCGAATGTAAACCGATGCTAGATAAATATGATGACCTCGTAATAAATATGGCCTGCCCTTCTCAAAGTGAAGATAAATGCGCAAGTTTCGATTGGCAGCCATTAAACGGATCTCGTCAAATGACGATTCGATATCGTTATTCCTTGCAGCAGCATCTGTTAATGTGCCAAAACCGAGGCTGATTTTCGCAGAATAGTGATTTTATAGGTAGCACTGCACCGTATTTTGGTCGATTTGGGCAGTGAGTAAGCACTGACATCTAAATCGGCTTTGGAAATGTAACCTTTGTAAGACGCTCGAACCCTTCATCGATTCGGACCAAGTGATGAGGAACGAATTCCTCCCCAAATCGTGGCGTCGATGTGTCTGTGCATAATCTAAAATATGTTTGTATCATGAGTCCATCCACTTAGCCGTCTAAGAAACTTATAAAAAACAGTACTTCGAGAGAGGGGCTAAATCAATACTTGCTCAATTGAATTAAATCTCACAGTTACCGTACAAGGGAAAAATAAATGGGGTACAAAGGAGTTGCTCCACAGTACTTCGCTTTGGGCCAAAGGAAGCCCACCGACATGGATAGCGTCACGACCTGAATAATGCAACGGTTACAACACAGACATTAGTGAAGGTTTTGAGAAATAAAAATTACTGTTGTTCTGCTTAAATATGTGTCCATCAAAGCGGTCAGAGCGCAAAACACATCAAAACAACCAATGAACTAAATTTCGATCCTATCCGGTAAAGGTATGAAGCAAAAGCGAAATTTTATCTTCAAATATGCTATTCTTCAGCTACCCCTTAATAGACGTGTAATTCTGTCCGAGTTAAATGCCGCCCTATCTGCCGCACCAAGCAAAGCCAAGTTATTTTTGGTACTTTACTTCATTTGCAAAATGAGTCTCACTAGTTAGAACCATGTCATTGCCACGTCAAGGTGAAATTACAATATTGCTAGGCAATGGTTTACGAAGAAACAACTAATATTCCAATCTGCACATAAACCAAGCAAATAGAGGACAAAATAAAAGGGGCAACCGTGCTGGATTGCCATTGCTTGGGAATCATCGGAAACATTTAGTACCTTTAGTTTTCAAAAATGGAAGGCAGCATGCGGTAGGCTGCGCGGTCTATTAATATTCAGTTGAAGATTCCTGAGGTCCTTCACCAATGTGACCAGGTGAGTGTCTACATGCACCAAAAACAGGTCAGCTACGTAATTTTTATCACTAAACCATTGTTTTGCAAGCTCAATTCGAAAACTTATTCAAACGTTGCTCTTAAACGTCTGATATTGTCATGAAGTGGAAGCACAAGTGTTGCAGTTTATGTGAAGGAGCGCGACGGAGATTGTTGACACTTTCATTGGACGTAATTTTTAACTGCTCAATTCTCGCCGAATTTAGGACATCTGTGATACCTCCGTCTGTCATAAAATGCTACAGTTTGAATCGCTTTGGTAGTGTTGGTATCCCAAAACTGTGCCAACGCGTGAGCACTCTCGTTTTTGATGCTCTGCTTTTCTCAGTGGGTGATTTCTCCCTCCCATTTGGGTGATGTCACCTGCTGGTTAGCGAAAACCACTAGCAGAACTTCAGTGCTGGATTCACTGGCAGCGTACGGAGTAGACTGTGGTGATAAAATAGGATTTGGTTTGCAACTTTTGCAATAAAGCGCGTATGGGCTAATGGGCTGCAAGTCTAGCCCTCCTCTAAGTGGTTGTTCATTTGTAGTGCACAACTTTCGCGTACAATCAATGGTTGCGATAAATGGCAGATATTTTTGGTGAGGTGATTGTGTTGATAGCGGTGGATGTCAATTTTGAATGTGGTGGCACACAATGGTTTTGTTGTGAGGTGCTGGTACGATTAAGATGGTATTGAACGCAAGTGAGAGACATCGAGAAGCATTTTGTTGCGGCTATTTTGAGAGTGATCAGCGCCGTAATTTAGCGCTCCTGAAATAAGGTAAAATTAGTAATTTCGATCCTTATGGACATTTCCTCGACACCAAACATCAACAAAGGGGACTTTATATACAGCAAATCATCAAGGAGGCCTTCAAGGCGAGTTGACATGTTTGTTGACGTGCGATGCGTGTGAATGACGGTATAGCACATTAATACTGGAGGCTTAGAATTCTAGGTTACGGTCGTAGTGTTGTGAGGGTTCCAGCCTCCCCTCCAGCTCTTCGATCACGTGTCTGCTTTTACCACTTCGTAAAAGGCATACTGATGGAAGAAAGATTGAGATGCTTCTCTACACTTTCTTGACCAGAACTAGGTAAATTTGCGGCATTTTTAAAGCAGCCGTCCAACCACATTGGTTTTTCAAACTTTTCAATATCGCACGCTTCACCTACAATGGCCGTTTGGCGACAGTTTCTCGTCTACATGTTTTGAGTTATGTCACTATGAGTCAGCCGAAAGCCGAATAAGGTGCAAAATTGTCCACCCATCTCCATGTACTCAAAGCTTAATACACATGGCATGTTGAAGAAGGCGGATGCAATATGGGCTACATGTGCATCTGCAATGATTGAGATGGTAAGAAGTGCGCACAGTGGTTTGAATCCTTACATGTAGGGCCTGCATCCGTTTCACCGTTTTGCAGTCAAGCACTTCGCTTGTAGTACGGTTAGGAGGTGTTAGTGTATGGGTGCAGCCATGTTGGCGTTGCCGCTGTTGACATCTCACACTCCTTTTCCGCCTGCTTCTTCTGATAATCAATAACCAGCTACTCTTCCTTGTCTAATTGTTAAGCAATTGGTGAAGTAGGAAAAGATGTAGCAGAGTAGATAGTAACACAGCTGAAGCATCAGGAGGGGGTAATGATTCCTTTACCGTAGAACTGGTGTTCACTGGTGAAAGAGAGGGGTGAATGGCCACGAGCTTGTACTCACGACAATGCGTTGAAACTAAAGTAGCGTGCAATGGAGTGATTGCGTACTGTTGAGGGGTAATTTGGATCACGCAATGGATTAATAGCTGGCAACTGTAGAAAATATATGGGGAAACCTCCTCAGTCGCGGAAGCACTTTTACTGTAGACATAAAGGCTACTTCCTATCACCTTCGAGTGAAATAAATTTGAGAGAGTAGCTGAAAATTGCTGTCGAGTCCCATAATCATAATGAAGGCTAATCAGTCGCTAGACTTGCTTTTGTGGCAAGCGTCTACTCTGACTTGACACCTCCTTGTACGCTCGCGTCTGCAAGAGCATGTAGTTTTCAAATCAAGTTTTATTGATTTCCTCGAAGTCAACCAATGAAACAAGCCAGCAAGCAAGCAAGCGAGGAGTTTTTCATTAGGTATTCAATCGATACACTAGGCTGAAAATTGTCATATGAGCTGTGCCTATTTTGCTGACTGGTGACGTTGCCACTGGCAAGTGAAGGCACTCCGCCACCTTCAAAACAAAGCAGCGTTGGACTAGTCTTTGGAAGGAACGAAAACCTTATTGAAACTGGACTGTGCGTTGGAGGAAAGAAAGGTAGACTTGCTTTTGCTTGGCAAATCCTTAGTTTCCTTAAGGCGCATATTTTGGCAATGAAATATAGCCACCGCAGCTCACCCTTCT
Source organism: Taenia multiceps (assembly GCA_001923025.3). Lineage (NCBI taxonomy): Eukaryota > Metazoa > Platyhelminthes > Cestoda > Cyclophyllidea > Taeniidae > Taenia > Taenia multiceps. Next base: position 9,580,371 of record CM010313.2, read on the forward strand.
TTCTCAACGGGACAACAAGCTTTCCTGTCATGTCAACTCCAGCCTCACATCCTCTTGTCACTTTTGCTTGCGTCCATGTAGTTATCCAACACTTGTGCCAAACGAGGTGAAAACTATCGCGCTGCCGTTAAAAGCATAGGTATTGTCCACGACTGGATCCATCTCGCACGCCCACGGAGATGCCTGCCCAGGTCACTCGTGAATCTTGCATTGTCAGCCACCCCAACAGACTCTTCAACTGTCAGTCTGCCACTGTTGTGAGTTCATAGCATCTAAAAAGGAAAAAAAGGAAGCTAGAGACTGAATGCTCAACGTACTGCAAAGCCTAAGCATGTAAATTCAAGTGATGAAAGATACCTTTAAAAAGCCTGTGAAGAGGTGCAAGCATATCTAGACAGACAGGTATAGGTGCAGTAGCCATTTCTTTGCATTTGGGTCTACCTCAAACACCACCTCATATCAAAACCGAATCCACGTCTCAGTGCTTTATTAGGCCATGCATAACATACTCCGCGAAGGTACTATCAGCATGCAATTGGGGTCACAAAGTCAACATGCGATAGAATTGCGAAGTGCCCTATACCCTCGATATCAGTTCTACCAAGACAAACATTCCAGCCATGAAAACAACCCACGTTTCACCATGCACAAAATATAAAAGCACCTACGAATAACTGGTAAAGGCGTGATGAATGTCGATAAATTGCAACCAATTCCCATCTGAGAAATGTCTAGAGCGGTAGCAAATGCAAGATGCACGCTTGTCGCTGTAAAGCTACACCTTTATTTTTAGCAACAATGTGTTTCACTAAAACATGCAGTGCTGTAGAATGAAATGTCAAAACATTGTTCGTACCAATTACAGTGAAACGTTCACTAGGATTTTCCAAGATTTATGCTAACAGGACCTCTCAATCCAAACCCAGTGCACCCAACATTATCATAGAATGCAAACAAAAGTAAGTTCACGCAACACAACAAAGCACAAGGCTGAGCCTCCACCTGAATTAGACCTTGCTGACCACAATGAATCAGCTTCGAGGCCATCACCTTTACCTGCCGTCTCGGTCTATCAGCACTGCACACTGCTCCACATTCCCACCATGCTGTACCTCGCTGTGCTCGTGCACCCGTCCCTTCCCGCTCCAATTTACACCAGCACTCGGCTCCTCCCTTCCTTCTAATTACTTATCCACCTGCTGTCTATGCAAGCCTACTTCTCCATTTTCAGTAGTACCTTCGGTCTCACCTCCTGTGTGCCCATATGTCAAGCGTCACGTCATGTTGAAGTGCCTGCAGTAGGGTGGTTAGGATTAAATGATGAAAACGAGTTCTCTTTGCTTAAAACCAAGGGAAACACGTTCTAGAATGGATATTAGGCCCATTTGCAACAACCAGGACATCAAGCATGTGTGGCGTTGGTAGGTGGGGGCAAACACTTACTGTGTCCCCTACCAAGTGTCTGATACAAAAGGCAAAAATGTAAAGTAATGTAATCCACTCTATTCGCATCAACCGGCCAATAATGACACACTAACAAAACACGCTCACTTCGCAATTCTTGTGACTGAGTACGCATAACGGCTTGCTAAAACCCTCACTGAGTTTGCATTGCTAGCATCATTTAGCCTATAGCAGTTAAAAGGCCGATTTAGATACCTCCATAAGATTTATAAATCGAGATTGAAAAGAGAGCAATAAAGCGCTGGCGCAGGGTAATCCTCTAAACCACTGCTGTCGAATCGATATTCATGCTCGTCAGTGAGCGAACTTTAACGGGACTCATGGCCAGAGCACAAATCAACCCGGTGAGATGACCAGAATTCACTCTGATAATTCTGCTCAAGAACAGGTGCTCACTTCTAAGTTAGGTTCAGTTTTAAAAGCTTTAATTTCGTCACTTCTAAAACGATCTTTGCATTCAACCGCCACGTGGCATCATGGTGTAAAGCTGAAATAAAATCGGTTAAAAAATAAGATAAGGTTTGTCAAATTTAGTGGTCGCCCAATTACTACCCCCATCTGCATCCAACAGCAGCAAATGCAATGGACTAAAAAGAGAACTAAAAATCTTTTATTTGGAGTGATCACTAACTGCAAAACGACATCAGTTCTGTTGCCTGTTTTACTGCTATTAGCCACCACGAGTAGACTATGAGTTCTTTAATGTGGCACATGATCGAGAGTGAACCAATCCTTCGAACGCGTATAACATAAAAGAGCAATATTTTACGCATTTTCGGAAACATTCGAACTCGTCCTCTAGCAGATCTTTCACAGATCCTTCTTTTCAGCTACTTACTAACCTATCAGTAGCAGGACGACCAAGTGGACGTAAGAACTGATCCATTTCGGGACAAAACCAGCCTGGTAAAGGGGGTCGAAACGAATCCCTAAAGTAGTAAGCACATTGCAAAAGTGCAGAAGAATTCTTATCGACTGTTCCAGATCCGCTGATGAGCTGGACGCACGTTCAGTACCTGTAAATAGCATCGTCTACAAATGGGACAAAAGCACTCACATTTCCATGGGATGAGGCGACTGGGTTTGCAACAGCTACGTATATCTAGAAGAGATCAGCCCCTTTCCACAACGTGTCTCACCACTGGAGACGCCGCACACAAAAACACTGTAATCTTTAACCGGATGGCACTTTTGCTCGATGCATCAAACTTATGCTTTGCATTTGTGACACATTACAATAACGCTCAACGCAGTATCCCACTGCCTTTAACCGTTTCTAATGTGCGCGGGACACCTTTTCAGAAAGACAATAATACCTGTTAAAAATAAGCCCTGCAGTTACAGTGAAGTTGCATCTCCTTTTCTTCTCAGGCAGAAGTGTTGATGTTCTCAGAGGAGACGTTGAGCGTGGTGGTGGAGGGGAGTGTACATTGACTTAATAACTCTGATCTTTTCACATTCATTTGCTTGACTTCTATGTCATCAGTAGTCGCAATAATTTTTCACAACTCGGGAACTAAATAGCACGCAACGTAAAATCAACGGTCTGTCATCTGCAATAGTACTGGTAATGTGCCTATTTTTGATGCTTTGTGTGTGATGGATCTCTGCCTGCGCATTCCAGGTTGAAGATGGCAGATAAGGAGATTTCGAGGCGGAACCCGTGTGGCCTAATGGATAAGGCGTCTGCCTCCGAAGTAGAAGGGTGCGGGTTCGAGTCCCGTCGCGGGTGCCTTTTCGATGTCCGCACAAACCTAACCATCCCTCTGTCAGTAGCGCCGGCAAGAGTAGAGCAATGGGTGCAATTACGCGATTGTGGTGAGCTCAACGCCACTGCCTTATTGCCCCCTCATCAGAGTCTAAAGGGATTTGACTTCAAATAACAGGGTTCAAATTCGTCACTGTTAATGACTGTACCATGCAACCACCAAGAACGACAATCGCCCATTGTCTCCTTGGCCAATACTTTAGTCAGTTTTCTTGTCTGTGGTCTGACCGCTTGAACTAATACCGGTTGCGGTCTATTCCAAAGCACTTAAGCGAAGTAGAGTGGGATGCAACTAATGTGAGTTGGGTGAATGTCAGCAGCTCTGCGGAGATGTTGGTCGAATGTATGAACATGGAATCCAGGGATGGAGAAGAGGAATGGCAAAACGTTTGCGGCCAAATTGCATGGTGGTTTGATACGCGTGTTAGGTGCTTGAAATTCCGAATTCAAATTTTGGCTAGATTCGTATTTTCTCACTCCCAATTCGCCTCTTTTCTTTCCCACTACTTAGTGTGTATGGGGTACACCTCACCATGTGGTGTGTCAGGTGATGAGATGTGATATCATACGATGCACCTCGGTTGGGACGGGTTGGACGCAAAGCTGTGTGATGCTACATGTGTGTGAGAGAAGACAATCTCAGTATGTGAAACGCCAGGAAACGGTTAGACGCGACGGAGTGAGACAGGATTGTATCGCTGATGTCCTCCCACTGAAAACGCGCCCAAGTCAAATAAGAGGTGGATGAAAGTTGAAGAAGAGATAGCTGGAGGGAGGAAATTAGAGAGGTACATTTTCAAACTATGTGGTGGAAGAACATTTTCCTCCTTGCATCACATTTTAGGGCAGCTTGATTAAGTGTTTTTAGGGGCTTGTTTCAGCCACCAAGTCCAAAAGGCGCAATTTTTGACCCTTACTTTTTGCCCATTGAATTTCGGCATCAAAATCGGATTTTGCGCACAATAATTCCAGTGTTAGGCAGAGTGGTAGGTTAGCAGAGTAATGAGAATTGTCTAATCTTGGGAATGTCCGAGGCCGCAGGTATGGCATTTAAATGGCTTATTTAGTTCCTCACGTTGGTTCAGTATCTACCCATATGGATGGACTTTAAGGAACGTCGCACGGCTGGCGTACGATGAGGATGCGAAGATTTCGTTTGGCTTCAATTGCCTGCCAAGCTTAGTAGCTCACCTCTACTAATGTACAGCTGAAGGAGTTCATGCCATTCGTCAAGGTGGTGTGGTGAGAAGGCCAACTTTAAGCTTATTAGCTCTAGTGTCATTATCGCCAGAAATCTCTGAAGTGGAAACCCAAAGAAAGTGCCTAAGATGTAAGCGTACCTCTCCCTCTCAAGTTGACATTCAACGTGCGGTAGATGTCATCTCATGACGCTCTGCTCTGCTCCGTTTTGTCCCGCCCTCTACTGTGCTGAGCTGCAGCGTTAAGGAAGGCAGAGAGATGTGGATTTAACAACCTTATCCTTCTCAATGCTGTTTTCTTTGTCTAGGTATTCACTAGTGGGCCATTCCTCGAGGCGACGCGACATGAGGCAAATTCTCTGTCAAGTTGGGCAAACTCACAATAGCCGTGACATCTGTAAAACCGCAGGTAATTTCGATGGTCTCCAATCAGGAAACACTGCAAACATTTGATAGCGAAGAACAGATGATGCATATGATCAGATTTCAGGCAGTCGAGAAGAAATAGTTGTGCATGGTCGCCCAAACCACCGCCTTGGATGGTTATCAGTTACTAACGTGGAGCCAGGTCCATTGCAGACTGGAGTATTCCGCCACTTCCCTCCTGCTTCTGCCATATTAAATGCATGATCGTCGGAAAAGGGAAAGGAACAAGGAGTGCTCTGGCAATTGTCTTCACATTCTCAAAAGGGCATTGGGTGTGCCTCCACTGTCGTCTCTATATACTTTAGTATACTGTCGACCTGGAAGTTGCATTCATAGCCATTACCTGGCCAAAATTATTTTTTTGGGGTCGCTCATCATTTCACCTACGTTGAAAAGGCTCTGATCGTCGGTCATGTTCAAGTTGGCTTAGGCCGAACTGTGAAATTCGGAGTTTTGGTGACCATAATTTGGTGTGGGAGCTGCAAAGCAATAATGACGAAAAATTAAGTAGAAAATGAGCCAAGGATGGCAAATGCACAACCACTGATGATCCTATAATAATAATTTGTAACCTAACCTATATTTTTAGATGATCCCATCGCAATAACTCCAGCTTGACTGAACGCTGCAGTGAAAAACGGAAGCGATAATAAACCTTGAGTGAACGCACCTACCTACTTCAAGGACGTGTTGTGCGGCGTGCCATCTTTTTATATTTTTACAGTGCCTTGTGAAATGCCCTCTTTTCTTGACGGAAAATGATGTTGAGCAGGAATAACGAGTGAGGAGCTATCGGAAGGCCTAATTCCACCTAACCTCCATCACGCCCATGCTCTGAAGAATAAGATATCAAAAGCTTTAGCCTCCCGAAATGCCTAATGTACCAAAGCCATCATTAGCACACGGCCTATGTAAAAAATACAAAAGTTGGCATACTGAACAACACGTTCTTAAAGTAAGTGGCATGCTTTCCGCATAAGCCCTACAGCCTCGGGGTCGCAATGTAACCACCAAGTGATTTGAATGAATTTTTGACATTAATGAAAGGCAGAAAGTGGTCGACAGTTGCAATGAGTGAAGAGAGATGAATGGCTAAATAGATGCTGCGTTGGAAACTACTGAGGTGTTAATTCGATTCGGAAGACTTCAGATTAAGTAAAAACAGCCGCTTCTAATCACAACATCTGCCACCTCAGTATGTTTCATGCCTGCAACCAAAAGTATTTTGCTAAACAGGCTTAAATTTGCCTGCAACCAAAAGTCAATTTACAAACCGTGTAGCATCCTAATTTTGCTTCTCCCTTGATTTTCAGGGTCTAGAAATTGACCACATTTCTGCGGTTCATAGTAAGGTCTATTTGCAATCGAATTCCCTGCTCAGTAGTGCATACTGCACACCTTAAACGATCATTTATCAGACTATAGCTTTGTTTGCTCAATCGCATGGAAGAGATTAACTTAAAAATGGTTATTCACTAAGTCTTATGCTGCTGACTTCACTAAATGCAACGAATCGTGGCTCCTCAGAGTCGACTGTTGTATTCTTAATTCTCAAGCGAATAGGAATTAGGCAGGTGTTTCGCGATTGGGCAGCGTGCAGTCTGAGCGATACGTAAGGCACCGATGTGCTTGCAGTATGGCGAGTTCAGCCTAGCATCTCAATCATCGAATACGCAGGTTATATAAACTTCGATTTCACTGCCACGCAGTCATTACATGCTAGCGTCTCCCTGACAGTAGGCCTTAGTAGCCTCTATTTGCTTCTCTCCACCCATTTTCCACATAGCTTCCTTTCATTCACTTGCTAAATATGATCTTTTTGCATCCCATTTGTTTGATTTCTTTGTCATCAACGGTCGCAATATTTCTTTACAACTCAAGATTTAACTAGCTCGCAACGCAAACTTCCCGGTCCGTCATCTGAAGTAGGGCTAAAATGCACATTTTAAAGTCTTTGTCTGAGTTTTCCAGGTTGGAGGTGGTGGGTGAAGAGGTTGCGATAATAAGTCCGTGTGGCCTAATGGACAGGGTGTCTGCCTTCTAAGCAGGAATGTGCGGGTTCGAGTCCCGTCACGGACGCTTTATTGGTGCCTGCACAAATCCTAACATCCCTCTGTCAGTAGTGCTAGTTAGAGTTGAGTGATGGGTGTAGTTGCGTGATTGTGGTCAACGCAACGCTCCTACTTCGCCAAGCCCTTAGCTCATCAAGACTCCTCATTTTCTGAGCGAGTACAACTTCCAGCTTTATCGCACTCACATCTGTGACTTCACATTGCATGAATGCACAAGTGCGAGAGGCTGCAAGGGCATGTTAAATGACAGAATTTGTGGGCTGACCTTGCGTGCCATTGCTTCATTGCACACACATTAGTGTCCATAGAGAATTGATCTCAAATAGCAGGATTCAAAGTCACCGATTTTTGTGGCTACACCATGAAACCGCCAAAAATGGCAGTCAAAACGACAGCCGCCCATTATGCCCCTGGCCAGTACCCTGGTTGTTTTTGTCTGTTGTCTGACCTCTTGGTCGAGTAACGGTAGCCTGTTTCAAGGCATTAAAGCAGAAGAGAGTGGAGTGAAGCTGACATGAGTTGGGTGATTCTCAGCAGTTTTGCATAGGTGTTGGTTGGATGTGTGGACAGTAAATAACAATGCAATTACAAGTGACCCTGAAGATTCAGAGCAGAAATAGCTCAAAGCCTGCGGCTGACCTGCATGAAGGCATAATTTGCATCTTGGATGCGCAAAACTCCGAACTTAAATCTTGGCTGGATTCGTGTCTCATCCTTCCTGATTTGCCTATCCCTTTACTTCTCTTCCTATTGTTCATTGGGTGCACCTCACCATGCTATGCGCCAGATGTGGGGATGTGATATCATGCACAACACCTCGATTAGGCTGAGTCGGACACGGAGCTGGGCGATGCCACGTATGAGTGAGAGGAGACAACATTATTATGAGAATTGTTGAGGAACGGTTCGTTGCGGCAGATTAGGGCGGAATGGGGTACAACAGGGTGCATTGGTATGGAGAGGTGTCGATAATTTCTTCTACTGAGAACTTGCCTAACTTGAGGTAAGAGATGAGTGGGGAATAAAGAAAAGCTAGCAAGAGGAAGGCAATTAAGGAGATGTAAGCTCGAATGGTGTGGTTGAGGAGTGTTTTCGTCCGTGTGCATTGACGCCCATTTTGAAGTAGAGGTGGCTATGAGGCGCTGGTTGCGCACAAAGCCAAGAGGACCCCATAATTCATGGCAGTGTAGTCGATTGACCCAAAGGGCTTGGTTCAGGTACCGATTCTAAGAAGCGCGGTTTCAAACCCATCTTCTTCGTTCTTTTATTCACCTTTAACATCAGATTCGGATTGCTTGCAAAACAATACTTCTGTGATGCAGAGTGGTAAGCTTGTAAGGTGTTGAGATTTGTGTACCAATAGAAGTGTGAGGGCCACAGCTAGGGTGATGAAATGGTATGCGCATTTCATCATGGTTGATTGAGTTTTTCCCTTTTGGATGGACCTTCTGTCACGCATCATGACTGGAGGAGAATGAGAATGCGAAGATGGGGCCTGGCTTTACATTACGCACTAAGATTAGCAGCTCAGATGAGGGTGTTCATGCCATCTCGAAGCTCATCGCTTTAACGTCAATGTCTGGATAAATTGCAAAAGTGGAAGCCCAAAGGAGTGGCTAAGATAGGAGTGCATTTATTGCTTCCAAAATTACATCCAACATGCGACAGATGTCATTTCAAGAAACTCTTCTCTGTTTTGTCCTGCGCCCTATTGCTCAATGCTTTGCTGCGAAGGAAGGCTGTAACATGTGGGCATGCCGTTCGAATCCTTCTTAATGTTATTCTCCTCTGTCTTGGTATTCATTGATGGGCCACTTCTCATGGCAATACGATACGAGACCGATCCGTGGTCGGAGATGGGCAAGTTCACAATATTCGTCATGTTTGGAAAAATACAGGTGATTTCTTCGGGCCCAAATTAGGGACCACTTCATGAATTGGGTGGCAAAGAACACGCAATAGGCATGTCCGGAACTCAGGTAGCTGGGAAGAAGTAGTTGCGTTTAGTTACTCAAACCATCGCCTTGGATGCTTCTCAGCCACCTCCAAAGGTTCGGATCCATTTGCGAATGAGGTGTTCAGCTGCCTTCCTTCCGCTTCTGTCATATTGAATGCTCAATTACCAACATGAGGAAAGAAACACTGAATGCTCTGACAATTGCATTGACATTCTCAAAAGACATTGAATGAGCCTCTGTCACCATCGCTGTGTGCCCTACTATTTTGTTGATTTGGAAATTTATTCGTGACGATAGCCTAACAATACTTATTTACGGGGATGCTTAACGTCTCACCTTCAGTGGGAAGGCTGAGAGTAAGTCTGTCACGTTCGAGTAATATTAGACCGAGCTGCAATTTTGAAGTTGTAACATTCATTAATTGTTGAGGAAGCTGCGAAACAGTGGTAACGACAGAATCCACACGAACTCGAGCCACAGTATTGCAAATGCATTTTATCTGGTAATCTAAGCCGTCTATAATAATGGTTCAACCCATGTTTTGGGCATCACACGTTTAAATCATAAATTATGTAGGATACGGAAAGCAACGCCTTCCTAACTCACGCGTTATGGTGGTAGCGTATAAAACATAAAATGGCGGGGTCGGTGCAGCGTGAATGTGGAGGTCTATGAAAGGACACAACAATGTCAGCAAATCTCACATTACTGCAAGTGCGGTAAGGAACCACTTTTGCCAATTTGTGTAGTTGTCTCCTAGTCCGTAGCTTTGGTTACGAAAAACGGTCATCATTTTCGCCATACCAGTCATTTGTGTGCCATTCCGAGGGAAGTGCTGGCTACATTTGTCAAATTTGTGTCCACAAATACGCATGTTGTAAGTCACTGTGCCATGGTTTTACGATCTCAGTCGTCCCACTTAAGGGAATCCAGAAGACGCGAACATTGGCGTCCTTGGTGAGTAGAGCTGCTACGGCAAAAATGCGGCCGCTGAACAGGATGCAAGGATGGAATGTGCAAGGACTTTTATGGCTACACAGTAAGAAGCTAGTAAACGTGTCAGTGGACCATTCCGGAATCATGGTCGCATCGCTCTTGGCAAATAATGGAAATGAGAGGGTCAATATGGAACTGAGGTGACTGACGGTTCCGTAAATATGACACGAGCTGGTTGCACACCTCTTTCTACTACCTGGTCAACAAAGCGTAATCCTCACCGCATTTAGTCACTCATTTTCCAGCTTCCTCGTTCTCCGATAGCGATGTTTTTCCTTCCTTTGACTAGCATCACCAATGCCCTTCTTTCCAGTCTCTTACATTTAATGCTTCTTTACACCTCTACACTCCTCTACTTTTCCCCATTCAAGTGATGTTGCACGAAAAACAAGAGCATCCTCGTTACTTGCAGCCCACACGCGGTCCTGCGCCTGCCGAAGCGGTACCGCGTGCGCCTACGATCTTGGTGATTGGTTGGCTGACCGGCTAATTCTCCATACTTTTAAGGCTGTTACTGTAGCAAAGATTGTTCACTTACGCGTATTTATGGAGTTTTAGCAATGATTGCAAAGTAATGATCTGTAGACTTGGAGCATATATCGACTTTTAAGGGCCAATGAGGAGGACAAAATAGGAGTACGGATCTGCAAAACGTTGGATGTCGAGAATGAAGACAAGTTGCACGAAGCATTGCACAGGAGTTGAAAACGCAGCAAAACCCAATGTTGAAATGTGAAAGCGTTAGGCTCAACATCTAAGATGCATTCAAAACAGGTTGGTTCGTTGCATACAAGGTTGAAGTGTCATTATCACTGAATAGATCGCACCAAATTATAGAATTTCCATTTATGAAGTGTGTTATATGAATTAAAATAACGCTTTATCGCTCCATTCTACCTAACCTTCAATGAGATTGTAGTTGTTAAGCAAACGGATTTAATGCAATGCTCTATTTTTACCTTAGACAGCTAAGCTTGAATGGCTTTCGACTTTTGGTGCAGTGGTCCGACATCTATCCCTTCATAACTGGTCTCAATAAAACAGGCTTAAATAAATGGAACGAGAGGCATATGATTCCCTACTTTCCACTTCTTGCAGAATCAGCTGACTGACATCAACCTTTGCTCAGTGGTTACATCAATAAACATTTGTATTTACGGCTTTGTGAGCATGGAGCGAGCTGGTCCAACTTATAGGCTTCAATTGGCGTCATCATTATAAGCAACGCAATGACCGGGTCATTCTGACAGAATCCCACGACAGACACATATTATTTGCTACCGCACTAAGCAGTCCTTCTGCAGCTGCTACGTTGGGCTTCGCCTATGGATTCACCACAGCTGATGTCCTGTTTGCCAAATGCTTCTTTTGTTTGAATTCATTTCATCATCTGGCTTATCAGGTAGCAGGCTTCAAACTAACATTTTCTTTGCTTACTCATTTACCTACTTACTTATTTGCTCGAGTAATCCCAGTATCCATCGTAGCCGCCTCACTTCCCAAGAGATCCATTTCCTTCCGCATCCTAGACATTCGTTCTGCGAATCGACATTGTTTCCTAAGTCGTGGCACATTGAATTGTAACAGGTTCGTTTGCGCTTGCAGCCTGTATCTGTACCAGAATGTGACACCGATGACTGACCTGACAGAGGTGTTGGTTGTTTCAGACAACCAAAGCCGCCTACTAAGGGTCAGCTGCGCACAGTGGCAAAAAGCTTCCTGATCTCACTGTAGTGATGTGATAATTGTTGACTTCAGTGCCCCCTTTTATAAACGTTCAGCGAAGGGAAATCAGGTTTCCATGCAGATCACCAGCTAGTTGCCCTGGTCGCAACTCAGTGACTCCAGATTAATTTCTGCGTCAGTTGCAACACTCCACTGTTTAGCTGGTTACCATCATTAAGTGTGAGTTTGGAAAATGTTATTGTCCTTGTGCCGCATCTTTCCTAATTAAGAATGTGTGATGCACAAACTACTGGATTTTCATTTGGATGGACCATTGCAATCATCACTAGGCATACATTTGATACCCTGCAACTCATTTTCAGTGGCTTCTTCCGTAGCGAATGCTTGCAGCGTCTACACGAACTGATGACCTCCTCAACCTCAAACTCCATAATCTGATCGCACATCACTTCAGTGATAAATGACTTATTCTGTGTTTTCGTAATGCTTGTGGAGATTTGAGTAAACTCTTAAACATAAGATGCTAGGCATCCGAGACGATTTCCAAATGTACATAGTTGCGAGGCGTTCTCGGGTAAAAATAGGAGCCTGACCAACGCTATTTGAGAAGCATGTTTTAATAATCAGTGCTTCTTCCTCGGTTTATTTAAGTTGTCGGTAGTGCTATGACAGATCGGCGGGAAGTGGGTCTCTTCAGCTTCCGATGGATCATTTTCTAAGCTGCATAATCTCAGATCCGAAATATTGCTGTCTCTTATACAGTGTAGATGCCCATGCGCGCGTTGCATTACAAAAGCCGTCAATTTTTCCGCCGTTTGTGACCTTGCAGAGCTCCCTCTGACTTTATGTCTCTTTTGTGACTACAGTGACAGAATGTGCCCACTTAGCCGATAAACTAGTTTTAAAGGGTTGAGCATCACGGTAAGAGGGACAGCCACGAAACCTATTAAAATTTGAAAGACATTTAAAAATCCAAATCCCTAACTGAACAGTTGTCCTACAGAGCAGTAAAATCTGTGAAGTCCGTTGAGGGTATGAAACGAAGTCAGGCGGTGGCAAGGCTCTAAAATGAAGTAGCTGCAATGAATAGCTTTAAGAAAGATAGAAAAGAGCGTGTGATTTCTACCTCAATTCTGACTAAAATGATGCGATACCAACCCATCACAAAAACCCAGTGTTCGAATGTCTGCGCACAATCTAGAAGGTATTCGCATACATAAGATAACCTAACCAATCAAACAGCAGCAACTTTGCATTGTGCTAACTTTCATTTTAATGCCACTTCTCTTGTGCAATTAAATATCTCTATCAACTGCTACTTTGCTATGATAATGGAGGAGGATTTTAACTTAACCACTTTTGGCAACCAACACTTGAAGCTATTTACGAATGCATGATCACCGATTTCAATGAAGATGGTCGTGAAAAGAGAGGAAGGATTGAGGACGAGGGTTTGCCTCCTTGGATGCGAAATGAAAGCGGTGTTTAAAATGGCAAGTGATAAAGGCAACTACCAATCGTCCAGAGCCCAACTCGAGTTTGCGTTTACAACCTCATCTATGCGTAGCGAAAGTAATACACTTTTAGCTACTAAGTCCGCGACTAAAGTTAGTGAGTCAGTGACTACGATTTTGCAAATGCCTAGTTTATCTTATTCTAGAGGAGAGCGAGTTTCAGTGGCCTAATGGGTCAAACATCCGTTTTCAAAGCCAAGGATTGCGGCTTCGAGTCCCACCCAGGATAAATCACTTTCAACGAAGTCATCCAAATTGCTTTATAGGTCACCAACTCACTTAAATTGGGCTTTGAAGCCTATGAGAGATGGCAGCTCTTTTATGTTTATTCTGCATAGAAAGCACTGCAAACAGAGGAGCATCTAACACGCAGATTTACCAACAATTTCAAGCCCTAATAACTGGATTCAGATTGGCTATAAATACTCCTAACCCTCAGAAATACAGCCGCACACCCGCGAGTAAGCAGCCTCAGCAGTCGATACTAAGGTATCGCAAATGCGATATCTTTCTACGTAAATCATCGCAAAAAGCAACATGATTAGTCTAGTCGTACGGAAATGATTGAGGACGGAATGATTCTATTGACGAATACACGCACCAGAAAAGTAGCACTGGTGTGATTTCTGCTGCAAATGTAAGGCTGGCGTCTTTCAAACCAGGTCGATAATGATCGACATCGTCGGTTAGAGTTTACTTTGGTCGGGATTTTGTTTGATCTTCTGCTGATATCCATGAAAGCCGTTGACCACTGACAGGATAGACCTGTCAGGTGACTCTGATGTTCTTACCAATCTGAGTGTGGTAGTGCAGTTAAGGAAGGACAGTGTTTATCCAAAAGGGTTTGATCATCATACCCATCCAGACGGTACAACAGATAGCTGTAACCTCTCACAAAATCCTTACAATTTCTCATGTACCATACCTCAGTACAAATGCAGGGATATCGAAAGTACGCCTTTACTGTGCAGAGTGCTTTGCACATTACCCAACGCTGGGTGCATTGAAGGAACACACAAGTGCGAATCATTTCTGTGGATGTTCTTTTGCCCATCAAGCACAACCCATAAATTTTGGTTATCATCTCACCCTAATGTTTTTTAAATTTGTAGACATGTGGCATGGACTGTTTGAGTGAAATTTGTGTAGCGCTATAACATCAGCGAAATTGCATGTCTTTTCCATTGAAGTCGATGACTCAGCTAGAAAAGAGCTTCACAAAATCAAATCCTGCAAACTCCGAGGAGAGATGAAACTGACTGTGAAGTATTAATTGAACGTACTTTAGCTCATGCGGCAAGTTAAACGCCTCATCACATCGCATTGCGCCACGTCACATCTCATCATCTGGTTGATTAAATGAAGGTTAGGACGCGATAATAATACATGACAAGCGGTCCGGCATCGTATCGCGAAGCGCTACCCTTAATAGAATTAGAATCAAAATTTTTAAATTTCTGTTTTATTGCCTTTTGATCATCTACGGTAGCCTATCTTGCGCTGAAAGACACTAGACTCTGTGCTATGCAAATAAATGAAAGCGAAATAAGAGGCGAGCTTTGCCACCCGTTACTGCCTCTTTTACCCCAGTCAGTATTTTCTGAGAAAGCAGATTCTGCTTACCTTATTAGTAGCTTCGAATATCAAATCTAGTGCTAAGGCTCAAATGCGTCGAAGTTTATTCAAGCCATGCGTTCTTAGCTTTAGCAAAGGGTGGCTGCTGAAGATCCTCTAAGGCAAATTTTATAGATAAATTGCATAAATGCTATCCTCTTTCAAGATCAGACAATTCTGGCGTCACTATGGCAAACCTTTGTGAAAAGCGGGAGAAGAGTAGCATGCTTCTCGTTCGCCACATACGCTCTGGCCCCTGTGCCATTTAGCCAAACAGGACCATTGTATTAAAGGTTATTTTTGGTTAGATTCATTGAGAATCGGTAGGTATTTAAGGAGGACGAAATGTCGAGCCACTCTTTACCTTTGGTGATTCTATGTTCTCGTTCGTCACGGGATGCAACTTGCCCTCCTGATTCCCTTTTAACAGTACGCTTGTATCAACGTGAGTGCTGCACGGTGCATTCTCCTTTTCCAACACTGTCTCCAGTGCTAGGCCTATCAGTTTTCTTGGCGTGAAACTGATGTTTTAGCAGTCAGCAACACCATTCAAGCCATTGAATTGTTAGTACAGGTCTTTTCATTGACTCTAAATGGGGAAATGCGCAAAATTATGCGCACGCATAACCAAAGGTAAATGCAGCCGCACAGGGACACATAAATGCAAAATCAAAAATGCTAATTTTGTGCTTTAGATGAATCCGCACTACAGTAAGAGAATTGTGCGTTCCTCGACACAATACAATGCATCTTTTGGTAGATACTGAAAAAGCTATGCGCCAGTTAGGTGAATGGATTAGGGAGAAGGTTCAAAAGCTACCACCCAGCAGTGTTCTTGTGCTTGTAACCTTATTTTGTTGCGATAAGGAATTCATTCCTGTCACCGACATTGGCTGGAATGACTGCATCGCAGAAGCAAAGACCATGGCGATCATAAAGTCGACCGCTGCGTCAGGAATTGCAGACTTGTCTCCGATTTCTGTTTCATAATTATTTTCTGTTTGGCTTTGCAGTGTTTCTTTGAATTGAAGTTCTCGTTGTCATTAGTAATTCCAGGAAGTGATGCCACTTGATTAATTTATTTGGCTTGTAGGACATTTAATTTGGACCAGGGTGACCATCATCCCACCTTAGCCTAATCAAGCAGCCTGACAAAATCTGAAGACCATTGGGCACATCGATCCAGAAAAGCTTTTAAAGAAAACGATAAGAAATTAAGTAATTAAACAGACGTAAATATACAGAAAGTAACCAAGACCCAAGGAGCACTATGCGCAAGGAAAAGATAGCTAGCAAGGCAAAAGTAGCAACGAAAAATGAGGAGAGTGAATCTGGAGCCACTGTAGACAGGTAGAAAGCTAAGAGTGTAGCAGCTACAAGACGTGTAGTACAGTGATCACCAGCGTGTGAGCTAGCCCACAACCACGCAGCATAACAATTGTCTTCGCGGAAGTCAGATGCCACCACCCCTGCTCTCACTGGCATCCGTTTCCTCCTCACTTCCAGGTCCCAATCTCTCTCCTTCCCATGCCAACCCTACACTGCGTCACTCCTAACCTCTTCTTACACATTCTCCCAACCTATTCGCCTCAAGCTCCATCCCTTTTGTCCCATCCCCCATCCGTTCACACCTCTTTTTCCCTCACATTTCTCTTTCTTTTATCGCTCTCGCACGCTCTCTTCTTCTCATCACAGCCTCCTTTATCATACTTATCTTCTTTCTTCCTCCCTCGTCCTCCCGCCTCTTTTTATATTTTTATACCAACACACACACAGCCACACCTAGCATCCTATTCATTCGCACTCTCTTCCATTTCCTCTGCCTCACGTCATCTGCACCTTTTAATCCGCATTGTTCACACCACAGCGCTGATCACATTGCCTAATTCACTTTTCTGTGTATTTGACAATGCAATACTAGCACGATCTGTTTACAAATTTGGCTGTCGAAGGTCTGGACAATACGTGACAATAGTGGTCGCAATTTAACTAACACATATGCCATTTCACATGTCATAGCAGCAATGTATAGCTTCTGGTCGGAAGAGAGGAAATGGTAATAGGAGTGATTGAAAGGTGGGTTAGAAAAAGGGCAAAATAAAAGTGAAATGTGAGTGCTTGGGAGGTAGATGGTAGAGAAAGTAAAGGGGTAAAAGCGGTGGAGGGAGGTAAAGAAGGTAGAGGGTTGGTGATGATGAGGCGAGTTGGTAATATAAAAGTCATCCTAATAACGTGGGTTTCAAGGATTCAAGCCTTTTAATAGGCGCGGTACTATTTCCACCTACTCCTCTTTTATTTTGATTGAATGCTTTTCTCCTCCAGTGTCAAAGTAGATAGACCATTCATCAAACTTCCTGCTATTCTTAGTTGTATAGGCACAGTGCTGCTACAAGCAGCGTAGATAAAGAATTTCGCGAGTTCGACAAGATTCAAACCCGTAGTCTTCTGATCCGTAGTCAGACGTCCTATCCATTAGGCCACAAACTAGACAGTGAATACTCCGCGGTTAACCATTATTCTCTTCGCACCACCACCATTAACTGCAATCAAGCAGCACACCTCCTTCTCACACCAGTCTATTCTTTACTATGAACCAATTCTAACACTGGTGACGCATGTAAATTTGCCTTAGAGGATCTTCGGCAGCCACCCTTTGCTAAAGCTAAGAACGCATGGCTTGAATAAACTTCGACGCATTTGAGCCTTAGCACTAGATTTGATATTCGAAGCTACTAATAAGGTAAGCAGAATCTGCTTTCTCAGAAAATACTGACTGGGGTAAAAGAGGCAGTAACGGGTGGCAAAGCTCGCCTCTTATTTCGCTTTCATTTATTTGCATAGCACAGAGTCTAGTGTCTTTCAGCGCAAGATAGGCTACCGTAGATGATCAAAAGGCAATAAAACAGAAATTTAAAAATTTTGATTCTAATTCTATTAAGGGTAGCGCTTCGCGATACGATGCCGGACCGCTTGTCATGTATTATTATCGCGTCCTAACCTTCATTTAATCAACCAGATGATGAGATGTGACGTGGCGCAATGCGATGTGATGAGGCGTTTAACTTGCCGCATGAGCTAAAGTACGTTCAATTAATACTTCACAGTCAGTTTCATCTCTCCTCGGAGTTTGCAGGATTTGATTTTGTGAAGCTCTTTTCTAGCTGAGTCATCGACTTCAATGGAAAAGACATGCAATTTCGCTGATGTTATAGCGCTACACAAATTTCACTCAAACAGTCCATGCCACATGTCTACAAATTTAAAAAACATTAGGGTGAGATGATAACCAAAATTTATGGGTTGTGCTTGATGGGCAAAAGAACATCCACAGAAATGATTCGCACTTGTGTGTTCCTTCAATGCACCCAGCGTTGGGTAATGTGCAAAGCACTCTGCACAGTAAAGGCGTACTTTCGATATCCCTGCATTTGTACTGAGGTATGGTACATGAGAAATTGTAAGGATTTTGTGAGAGGTTACAGCTATCTGTTGTACCGTCTGGATGGGTATGATGATCAAACCCTTTTGGATAAACACTGTCCTTCCTTAACTGCACTACCACACTCAGATTGGTAAGAACATCAGAGTCACCTGACAGGTCTATCCTGTCAGTGGTCAACGGCTTTCATGGATATCAGCAGAAGATCAAACAAAATCCCGACCAAAGTAAACTCTAACCGACGATGTCGATCATTATCGACCTGGTTTGAAAGACGCCAGCCTTACATTTGCAGCAGAAATCACACCAGTGCTACTTTTCTGGTGCGTGTATTCGTCAATAGAATCATTCCGTCCTCAATCATTTCCGTACGACTAGACTAATCATGTTGCTTTTTGCGATGATTTACGTAGAAAGATATCGCATTTGCGATACCTTAGTATCGACTGCTGAGGCTGCTTACTCGCGGGTGTGCGGCTGTATTTCTGAGGGTTAGGAGTATTTATAGCCAATCTGAATCCAGTTATTAGGGCTTGAAATTGTTGGTAAATCTGCGTGTTAGATGCTCCTCTGTTTGCAGTGCTTTCTATGCAGAATAAACATAAAAGAGCTGCCATCTCTCATAGGCTTCAAAGCCCAATTTAAGTGAGTTGGTGACCTATAAAGCAATTTGGATGACTTCGTTGAAAGTGATTTATCCTGGGTGGGACTCGAAGCCGCAATCCTTGGCTTTGAAAACGGATGTTTGACCCATTAGGCCACTGAAACTCGCTCTCCTCTAGAATAAGATAAACTAGGCATTTGCAAAATCGTAGTCACTGACTCACTAACTTTAGTCGCGGACTTAGTAGCTAAAAGTGTATTACTTTCGCTACGCATAGATGAGGTTGTAAACGCAAACTCGAGTTGGGCTCTGGACGATTGGTAGTTGCCTTTATCACTTGCCATTTTAAACACCGCTTTCATTTCGCATCCAAGGAGGCAAACCCTCGTCCTCAATCCTTCCTCTCTTTTCACGACCATCTTCATTGAAATCGGTGATCATGCATTCGTAAATAGCTTCAAGTGTTGGTTGCCAAAAGTGGTTAAGTTAAAATCCTCCTCCATTATCATAGCAAAGTAGCAGTTGATAGAGATATTTAATTGCACAAGAGAAGTGGCATTAAAATGAAAGTTAGCACAATGCAAAGTTGCTGCTGTTTGATTGGTTAGGTTATCTTATGTATGCGAATACCTTCTAGATTGTGCGCAGACATTCGAACACTGGGTTTTTGTGATGGGTTGGTATCGCATCATTTTAGTCAGAATTGAGGTAGAAATCACACGCTCTTTTCTATCTTTCTTAAAGCTATTCATTGCAGCTACTTCATTTTAGAGCCTTGCCACCGCCTGACTTCGTTTCATACCCTCAACGGACTTCACAGATTTTACTGCTCTGTAGGACAACTGTTCAGTTAGGGATTTGGATTTTTAAATGTCTTTCAAATTTTAATAGGTTTCGTGGCTGTCCCTCTTACCGTGATGCTCAACCCTTTAAAACTAGTTTATCGGCTAAGTGGGCACATTCTGTCACTGTAGTCACAAAAGAGACATAAAGTCAGAGGGAGCTCTGCAAGGTCACAAACGGCGGAAAAATTGACGGCTTTTGTAATGCAACGCGCGCATGGGCATCTACACTGTATAAGAGACAGCAATATTTCGGATCTGAGATTATGCAGCTTAGAAAATGATCCATCGGAAGCTGAAGAGACCCACTTCCCGCCGATCTGTCATAGCACTACCGACAACTTAAATAAACCGAGGAAGAAGCACTGATTATTAAAACATGCTTCTCAAATAGCGTTGGTCAGGCTCCTATTTTTACCCGAGAACGCCTCGCAACTATGTACATTTGGAAATCGTCTCGGATGCCTAGCATCTTATGTTTAAGAGTTTACTCAAATCTCCACAAGCATTACGAAAACACAGAATAAGTCATTTATCACTGAAGTGATGTGCGATCAGATTATGGAGTTTGAGGTTGAGGAGGTCATCAGTTCGTGTAGACGCTGCAAGCATTCGCTACGGAAGAAGCCACTGAAAATGAGTTGCAGGGTATCAAATGTATGCCTAGTGATGATTGCAATGGTCCATCCAAATGAAAATCCAGTAGTTTGTGCATCACACATTCTTAATTAGGAAAATGCGGCACAAGGACAATAACATTTTCCAAACTCACACTTAATGATGGTAACCAGCTAAACAGTGGAGTGTTGCAACTGACGCAGAAATTAATCTGGAGTCACTGAGTTGCGACCAGGGCAACTAGCTGGTGATCTGCATGGAAACCTGATTTCCCTTCGCTGAACGTTTATAAAAGGGGGCACTGAAGTCAACAATTATCACATCACTACAGTGAGATCAGGAAGCTTTTTGCCACTGTGCGCAGCTGACCCTTAGTAGGCGGCTTTGGTTGTCTGAAACAACCAACACCTCTGTCAGGTCAGTCATCGGTGTCACATTCTGGTACAGATACAGGCTGCAAGCGCAAACGAACCTGTTACAATTCAATGTGCCACGACTTAGGAAACAATGTCGATTCGCAGAACGAATGTCTAGGATGCGGAAGGAAATGGATCTCTTGGGAAGTGAGGCGGCTACGATGGATACTGGGATTACTCGAGCAAATAAGTAAGTAGGTAAATGAGTAAGCAAAGAAAATGTTAGTTTGAAGCCTGCTACCTGATAAGCCAGATGATGAAATGAATTCAAACAAAAGAAGCATTTGGCAAACAGGACATCAGCTGTGGTGAATCCATAGGCGAAGCCCAACGTAGCAGCTGCAGAAGGACTGCTTAGTGCGGTAGCAAATAATATGTGTCTGTCGTGGGATTCTGTCAGAATGACCCGGTCATTGCGTTGCTTATAATGATGACGCCAATTGAAGCCTATAAGTTGGACCAGCTCGCTCCATGCTCACAAAGCCGTAAATACAAATGTTTATTGATGTAACCACTGAGCAAAGGTTGATGTCAGTCAGCTGATTCTGCAAGAAGTGGAAAGTAGGGAATCATATGCCTCTCGTTCCATTTATTTAAGCCTGTTTTATTGAGACCAGTTATGAAGGGATAGATGTCGGACCACTGCACCAAAAGTCGAAAGCCATTCAAGCTTAGCTGTCTAAGGTAAAAATAGAGCATTGCATTAAATCCGTTTGCTTAACAACTACAATCTCATTGAAGGTTAGGTAGAATGGAGCGATAAAGCGTTATTTTAATTCATATAACACACTTCATAAATGGAAATTCTATAATTTGGTGCGATCTATTCAGTGATAATGACACTTCAACCTTGTATGCAACGAACCAACCTGTTTTGAATGCATCTTAGATGTTGAGCCTAACGCTTTCACATTTCAACATTGGGTTTTGCTGCGTTTTCAACTCCTGTGCAATGCTTCGTGCAACTTGTCTTCATTCTCGACATCCAACGTTTTGCAGATCCGTACTCCTATTTTGTCCTCCTCATTGGCCCTTAAAAGTCGATATATGCTCCAAGTCTACAGATCATTACTTTGCAATCATTGCTAAAACTCCATAAATACGCGTAAGTGAACAATCTTTGCTACAGTAACAGCCTTAAAAGTATGGAGAATTAGCCGGTCAGCCAACCAATCACCAAGATCGTAGGCGCACGCGGTACCGCTTCGGCAGGCGCAGGACCGCGTGTGGGCTGCAAGTAACGAGGATGCTCTTGTTTTTCGTGCAACATCACTTGAATGGGGAAAAGTAGAGGAGTGTAGAGGTGTAAAGAAGCATTAAATGTAAGAGACTGGAAAGAAGGGCATTGGTGATGCTAGTCAAAGGAAGGAAAAACATCGCTATCGGAGAACGAGGAAGCTGGAAAATGAGTGACTAAATGCGGTGAGGATTACGCTTTGTTGACCAGGTAGTAGAAAGAGGTGTGCAACCAGCTCGTGTCATATTTACGGAACCGTCAGTCACCTCAGTTCCATATTGACCCTCTCATTTCCATTATTTGCCAAGAGCGATGCGACCATGATTCCGGAATGGTCCACTGACACGTTTACTAGCTTCTTACTGTGTAGCCATAAAAGTCCTTGCACATTCCATCCTTGCATCCTGTTCAGCGGCCGCATTTTTGCCGTAGCAGCTCTACTCACCAAGGACGCCAATGTTCGCGTCTTCTGGATTCCCTTAAGTGGGACGACTGAGATCGTAAAACCATGGCACAGTGACTTACAACATGCGTATTTGTGGACACAAATTTGACAAATGTAGCCAGCACTTCCCTCGGAATGGCACACAAATGACTGGTATGGCGAAAATGATGACCGTTTTTCGTAACCAAAGCTACGGACTAGGAGACAACTACACAAATTGGCAAAAGTGGTTCCTTACCGCACTTGCAGTAATGTGAGATTTGCTGACATTGTTGTGTCCTTTCATAGACCTCCACATTCACGCTGCACCGACCCCGCCATTTTATGTTTTATACGCTACCACCATAACGCGTGAGTTAGGAAGGCGTTGCTTTCCGTATCCTACATAATTTATGATTTAAACGTGTGATGCCCAAAACATGGGTTGAACCATTATTATAGACGGCTTAGATTACCAGATAAAATGCATTTGCAATACTGTGGCTCGAGTTCGTGTGGATTCTGTCGTTACCACTGTTTCGCAGCTTCCTCAACAATTAATGAATGTTACAACTTCAAAATTGCAGCTCGGTCTAATATTACTCGAACGTGACAGACTTACTCTCAGCCTTCCCACTGAAGGTGAGACGTTAAGCATCCCCGTAAATAAGTATTGTTAGGCTATCGTCACGAATAAATTTCCAAATCAACAAAATAGTAGGGCACACAGCGATGGTGACAGAGGCTCATTCAATGTCTTTTGAGAATGTCAATGCAATTGTCAGAGCATTCAGTGTTTCTTTCCTCATGTTGGTAATTGAGCATTCAATATGACAGAAGCGGAAGGAAGGCAGCTGAACACCTCATTCGCAAATGGATCCGAACCTTTGGAGGTGGCTGAGAAGCATCCAAGGCGATGGTTTGAGTAACTAAACGCAACTACTTCTTCCCAGCTACCTGAGTTCCGGACATGCCTATTGCGTGTTCTTTGCCACCCAATTCATGAAGTGGTCCCTAATTTGGGCCCGAAGAAATCACCTGTATTTTTCCAAACATGACGAATATTGTGAACTTGCCCATCTCCGACCACGGATCGGTCTCGTATCGTATTGCCATGAGAAGTGGCCCATCAATGAATACCAAGACAGAGGAGAATAACATTAAGAAGGATTCGAACGGCATGCCCACATGTTACAGCCTTCCTTCGCAGCAAAGCATTGAGCAATAGGGCGCAGGACAAAACAGAGAAGAGTTTCTTGAAATGACATCTGTCGCATGTTGGATGTAATTTTGGAAGCAATAAATGCACTCCTATCTTAGCCACTCCTTTGGGCTTCCACTTTTGCAATTTATCCAGACATTGACGTTAAAGCGATGAGCTTCGAGATGGCATGAACACCCTCATCTGAGCTGCTAATCTTAGTGCGTAATGTAAAGCCAGGCCCCATCTTCGCATTCTCATTCTCCTCCAGTCATGATGCGTGACAGAAGGTCCATCCAAAAGGGAAAAACTCAATCAACCATGATGAAATGCGCATACCATTTCATCACCCTAGCTGTGGCCCTCACACTTCTATTGGTACACAAATCTCAACACCTTACAAGCTTACCACTCTGCATCACAGAAGTATTGTTTTGCAAGCAATCCGAATCTGATGTTAAAGGTGAATAAAAGAACGAAGAAGATGGGTTTGAAACCGCGCTTCTTAGAATCGGTACCTGAACCAAGCCCTTTGGGTCAATCGACTACACTGCCATGAATTATGGGGTCCTCTTGGCTTTGTGCGCAACCAGCGCCTCATAGCCACCTCTACTTCAAAATGGGCGTCAATGCACACGGACGAAAACACTCCTCAACCACACCATTCGAGCTTACATCTCCTTAATTGCCTTCCTCTTGCTAGCTTTTCTTTATTCCCCACTCATCTCTTACCTCAAGTTAGGCAAGTTCTCAGTAGAAGAAATTATCGACACCTCTCCATACCAATGCACCCTGTTGTACCCCATTCCGCCCTAATCTGCCGCAACGAACCGTTCCTCAACAATTCTCATAATAATGTTGTCTCCTCTCACTCATACGTGGCATCGCCCAGCTCCGTGTCCGACTCAGCCTAATCGAGGTGTTGTGCATGATATCACATCCCCACATCTGGCGCATAGCATGGTGAGGTGCACCCAATGAACAATAGGAAGAGAAGTAAAGGGATAGGCAAATCAGGAAGGATGAGACACGAATCCAGCCAAGATTTAAGTTCGGAGTTTTGCGCATCCAAGATGCAAATTATGCCTTCATGCAGGTCAGCCGCAGGCTTTGAGCTATTTCTGCTCTGAATCTTCAGGGTCACTTGTAATTGCATTGTTATTTACTGTCCACACATCCAACCAACACCTATGCAAAACTGCTGAGAATCACCCAACTCATGTCAGCTTCACTCCACTCTCTTCTGCTTTAATGCCTTGAAACAGGCTACCGTTACTCGACCAAGAGGTCAGACAACAGACAAAAACAACCAGGGTACTGGCCAGGGGCATAATGGGCGGCTGTCGTTTTGACTGCCATTTTTGGCGGTTTCATGGTGTAGCCACAAAAATCGGTGACTTTGAATCCTGCTATTTGAGATCAATTCTCTATGGACACTAATGTGTGTGCAATGAAGCAATGGCACGCAAGGTCAGCCCACAAATTCTGTCATTTAACATGCCCTTGCAGCCTCTCGCACTTGTGCATTCATGCAATGTGAAGTCACAGATGTGAGTGCGATAAAGCTGGAAGTTGTACTCGCTCAGAAAATGAGGAGTCTTGATGAGCTAAGGGCTTGGCGAAGTAGGAGCGTTGCGTTGACCACAATCACGCAACTACACCCATCACTCAACTCTAACTAGCACTACTGACAGAGGGATGTTAGGATTTGTGCAGGCACCAATAAAGCGTCCGTGACGGGACTCGAACCCGCACATTCCTGCTTAGAAGGCAGACACCCTGTCCATTAGGCCACACGGACTTATTATCGCAACCTCTTCACCCACCACCTCCAACCTGGAAAACTCAGACAAAGACTTTAAAATGTGCATTTTAGCCCTACTTCAGATGACGGACCGGGAAGTTTGCGTTGCGAGCTAGTTAAATCTTGAGTTGTAAAGAAATATTGCGACCGTTGATGACAAAGAAATCAAACAAATGGGATGCAAAAAGATCATATTTAGCAAGTGAATGAAAGGAAGCTATGTGGAAAATGGGTGGAGAGAAGCAAATAGAGGCTACTAAGGCCTACTGTCAGGGAGACGCTAGCATGTAATGACTGCGTGGCAGTGAAATCGAAGTTTATATAACCTGCGTATTCGATGATTGAGATGCTAGGCTGAACTCGCCATACTGCAAGCACATCGGTGCCTTACGTATCGCTCAGACTGCACGCTGCCCAATCGCGAAACACCTGCCTAATTCCTATTCGCTTGAGAATTAAGAATACAACAGTCGACTCTGAGGAGCCACGATTCGTTGCATTTAGTGAAGTCAGCAGCATAAGACTTAGTGAATAACCATTTTTAAGTTAATCTCTTCCATGCGATTGAGCAAACAAAGCTATAGTCTGATAAATGATCGTTTAAGGTGTGCAGTATGCACTACTGAGCAGGGAATTCGATTGCAAATAGACCTTACTATGAACCGCAGAAATGTGGTCAATTTCTAGACCCTGAAAATCAAGGGAGAAGCAAAATTAGGATGCTACACGGTTTGTAAATTGACTTTTGGTTGCAGGCAAATTTAAGCCTGTTTAGCAAAATACTTTTGGTTGCAGGCATGAAACATACTGAGGTGGCAGATGTTGTGATTAGAAGCGGCTGTTTTTACTTAATCTGAAGTCTTCCGAATCGAATTAACACCTCAGTAGTTTCCAACGCAGCATCTATTTAGCCATTCATCTCTCTTCACTCATTGCAACTGTCGACCACTTTCTGCCTTTCATTAATGTCAAAAATTCATTCAAATCACTTGGTGGTTACATTGCGACCCCGAGGCTGTAGGGCTTATGCGGAAAGCATGCCACTTACTTTAAGAACGTGTTGTTCAGTATGCCAACTTTTGTATTTTTTACATAGGCCGTGTGCTAATGATGGCTTTGGTACATTAGGCATTTCGGGAGGCTAAAGCTTTTGATATCTTATTCTTCAGAGCATGGGCGTGATGGAGGTTAGGTGGAATTAGGCCTTCCGATAGCTCCTCACTCGTTATTCCTGCTCAACATCATTTTCCGTCAAGAAAAGAGGGCATTTCACAAGGCACTGTAAAAATATAAAAAGATGGCACGCCGCACAACACGTCCTTGAAGTAGGTAGGTGCGTTCACTCAAGGTTTATTATCGCTTCCGTTTTTCACTGCAGCGTTCAGTCAAGCTGGAGTTATTGCGATGGGATCATCTAAAAATATAGGTTAGGTTACAAATTATTATTATAGGATCATCAGTGGTTGTGCATTTGCCATCCTTGGCTCATTTTCTACTTAATTTTTCGTCATTATTGCTTTGCAGCTCCCACACCAAATTATGGTCACCAAAACTCCGAATTTCACAGTTCGGCCTAAGCCAACTTGAACATGACCGACGATCAGAGCCTTTTCAACGTAGGTGAAATGATGAGCGACCCCAAAAAAATAATTTTGGCCAGGTAATGGCTATGAATGCAACTTCCAGGTCGACAGTATACTAAAGTATATAGAGACGACAGTGGAGGCACACCCAATGCCCTTTTGAGAATGTGAAGACAATTGCCAGAGCACTCCTTGTTCCTTTCCCTTTTCCGACGATCATGCATTTAATATGGCAGAAGCAGGAGGGAAGTGGCGGAATACTCCAGTCTGCAATGGACCTGGCTCCACGTTAGTAACTGATAACCATCCAAGGCGGTGGTTTGGGCGACCATGCACAACTATTTCTTCTCGACTGCCTGAAATCTGATCATATGCATCATCTGTTCTTCGCTATCAAATGTTTGCAGTGTTTCCTGATTGGAGACCATCGAAATTACCTGCGGTTTTACAGATGTCACGGCTATTGTGAGTTTGCCCAACTTGACAGAGAATTTGCCTCATGTCGCGTCGCCTCGAGGAATGGCCCACTAGTGAATACCTAGACAAAGAAAACAGCATTGAGAAGGATAAGGTTGTTAAATCCACATCTCTCTGCCTTCCTTAACGCTGCAGCTCAGCACAGTAGAGGGCGGGACAAAACGGAGCAGAGCAGAGCGTCATGAGATGACATCTACCGCACGTTGAATGTCAACTTGAGAGGGAGAGGTACGCTTACATCTTAGGCACTTTCTTTGGGTTTCCACTTCAGAGATTTCTGGCGATAATGACACTAGAGCTAATAAGCTTAAAGTTGGCCTTCTCACCACACCACCTTGACGAATGGCATGAACTCCTTCAGCTGTACATTAGTAGAGGTGAGCTACTAAGCTTGGCAGGCAATTGAAGCCAAACGAAATCTTCGCATCCTCATCGTACGCCAGCCGTGCGACGTTCCTTAAAGTCCATCCATATGGGTAGATACTGAACCAACGTGAGGAACTAAATAAGCCATTTAAATGCCATACCTGCGGCCTCGGACATTCCCAAGATTAGACAATTCTCATTACTCTGCTAACCTACCACTCTGCCTAACACTGGAATTATTGTGCGCAAAATCCGATTTTGATGCCGAAATTCAATGGGCAAAAAGTAAGGGTCAAAAATTGCGCCTTTTGGACTTGGTGGCTGAAACAAGCCCCTAAAAACACTTAATCAAGCTGCCCTAAAATGTGATGCAAGGAGGAAAATGTTCTTCCACCACATAGTTTGAAAATGTACCTCTCTAATTTCCTCCCTCCAGCTATCTCTTCTTCAACTTTCATCCACCTCTTATTTGACTTGGGCGCGTTTTCAGTGGGAGGACATCAGCGATACAATCCTGTCTCACTCCGTCGCGTCTAACCGTTTCCTGGCGTTTCACATACTGAGATTGTCTTCTCTCACACACATGTAGCATCACACAGCTTTGCGTCCAACCCGTCCCAACCGAGGTGCATCGTATGATATCACATCTCATCACCTGACACACCACATGGTGAGGTGTACCCCATACACACTAAGTAGTGGGAAAGAAAAGAGGCGAATTGGGAGTGAGAAAATACGAATCTAGCCAAAATTTGAATTCGGAATTTCAAGCACCTAACACGCGTATCAAACCACCATGCAATTTGGCCGCAAACGTTTTGCCATTCCTCTTCTCCATCCCTGGATTCCATGTTCATACATTCGACCAACATCTCCGCAGAGCTGCTGACATTCACCCAACTCACATTAGTTGCATCCCACTCTACTTCGCTTAAGTGCTTTGGAATAGACCGCAACCGGTATTAGTTCAAGCGGTCAGACCACAGACAAGAAAACTGACTAAAGTATTGGCCAAGGAGACAATGGGCGATTGTCGTTCTTGGTGGTTGCATGGTACAGTCATTAACAGTGACGAATTTGAACCCTGTTATTTGAAGTCAAATCCCTTTAGACTCTGATGAGGGGGCAATAAGGCAGTGGCGTTGAGCTCACCACAATCGCGTAATTGCACCCATTGCTCTACTCTTGCCGGCGCTACTGACAGAGGGATGGTTAGGTTTGTGCGGACATCGAAAAGGCACCCGCGACGGGACTCGAACCCGCACCCTTCTACTTCGGAGGCAGACGCCTTATCCATTAGGCCACACGGGTTCCGCCTCGAAATCTCCTTATCTGCCATCTTCAACCTGGAATGCGCAGGCAGAGATCCATCACACACAAAGCATCAAAAATAGGCACATTACCAGTACTATTGCAGATGACAGACCGTTGATTTTACGTTGCGTGCTATTTAGTTCCCGAGTTGTGAAAAATTATTGCGACTACTGATGACATAGAAGTCAAGCAAATGAATGTGAAAAGATCAGAGTTATTAAGTCAATGTACACTCCCCTCCACCACCACGCTCAACGTCTCCTCTGAGAACATCAACACTTCTGCCTGAGAAGAAAAGGAGATGCAACTTCACTGTAACTGCAGGGCTTATTTTTAACAGGTATTATTGTCTTTCTGAAAAGGTGTCCCGCGCACATTAGAAACGGTTAAAGGCAGTGGGATACTGCGTTGAGCGTTATTGTAATGTGTCACAAATGCAAAGCATAAGTTTGATGCATCGAGCAAAAGTGCCATCCGGTTAAAGATTACAGTGTTTTTGTGTGCGGCGTCTCCAGTGGTGAGACACGTTGTGGAAAGGGGCTGATCTCTTCTAGATATACGTAGCTGTTGCAAACCCAGTCGCCTCATCCCATGGAAATGTGAGTGCTTTTGTCCCATTTGTAGACGATGCTATTTACAGGTACTGAACGTGCGTCCAGCTCATCAGCGGATCTGGAACAGTCGATAAGAATTCTTCTGCACTTTTGCAATGTGCTTACTACTTTAGGGATTCGTTTCGACCCCCTTTACCAGGCTGGTTTTGTCCCGAAATGGATCAGTTCTTACGTCCACTTGGTCGTCCTGCTACTGATAGGTTAGTAAGTAGCTGAAAAGAAGGATCTGTGAAAGATCTGCTAGAGGACGAGTTCGAATGTTTCCGAAAATGCGTAAAATATTGCTCTTTTATGTTATACGCGTTCGAAGGATTGGTTCACTCTCGATCATGTGCCACATTAAAGAACTCATAGTCTACTCGTGGTGGCTAATAGCAGTAAAACAGGCAACAGAACTGATGTCGTTTTGCAGTTAGTGATCACTCCAAATAAAAGATTTTTAGTTCTCTTTTTAGTCCATTGCATTTGCTGCTGTTGGATGCAGATGGGGGTAGTAATTGGGCGACCACTAAATTTGACAAACCTTATCTTATTTTTTAACCGATTTTATTTCAGCTTTACACCATGATGCCACGTGGCGGTTGAATGCAAAGATCGTTTTAGAAGTGACGAAATTAAAGCTTTTAAAACTGAACCTAACTTAGAAGTGAGCACCTGTTCTTGAGCAGAATTATCAGAGTGAATTCTGGTCATCTCACCGGGTTGATTTGTGCTCTGGCCATGAGTCCCGTTAAAGTTCGCTCACTGACGAGCATGAATATCGATTCGACAGCAGTGGTTTAGAGGATTACCCTGCGCCAGCGCTTTATTGCTCTCTTTTCAATCTCGATTTATAAATCTTATGGAGGTATCTAAATCGGCCTTTTAACTGCTATAGGCTAAATGATGCTAGCAATGCAAACTCAGTGAGGGTTTTAGCAAGCCGTTATGCGTACTCAGTCACAAGAATTGCGAAGTGAGCGTGTTTTGTTAGTGTGTCATTATTGGCCGGTTGATGCGAATAGAGTGGATTACATTACTTTACATTTTTGCCTTTTGTATCAGACACTTGGTAGGGGACACAGTAAGTGTTTGCCCCCACCTACCAACGCCACACATGCTTGATGTCCTGGTTGTTGCAAATGGGCCTAATATCCATTCTAGAACGTGTTTCCCTTGGTTTTAAGCAAAGAGAACTCGTTTTCATCATTTAATCCTAACCACCCTACTGCAGGCACTTCAACATGACGTGACGCTTGACATATGGGCACACAGGAGGTGAGACCGAAGGTACTACTGAAAATGGAGAAGTAGGCTTGCATAGACAGCAGGTGGATAAGTAATTAGAAGGAAGGGAGGAGCCGAGTGCTGGTGTAAATTGGAGCGGGAAGGGACGGGTGCACGAGCACAGCGAGGTACAGCATGGTGGGAATGTGGAGCAGTGTGCAGTGCTGATAGACCGAGACGGCAGGTAAAGGTGATGGCCTCGAAGCTGATTCATTGTGGTCAGCAAGGTCTAATTCAGGTGGAGGCTCAGCCTTGTGCTTTGTTGTGTTGCGTGAACTTACTTTTTGTTTGCATTCTATGATAATGTTGGGTGCACTGGGTTTGGATTGAGAGGTCCTGTTAGCATAAATCTTGGAAAATCCTAGTGAACGTTTCACTGTAATTGGTACGAACAATGTTTTGACATTTCATTCTACAGCACTGCATGTTTTAGTGAAACACATTGTTGCTAAAAATAAAGGTGTAGCTTTACAGCGACAAGCGTGCATCTTGCATTTGCTACCGCTCTAGACATTTCTCAGATGGGAATTGGTTGCAATTTATCGACATTCATCACGCCTTTACCAGTTATTCGTAGGTGCTTTTATATTTTGTGCATGGTGAAACGTGGGTTGTTTTCATGGCTGGAATGTTTGTCTTGGTAGAACTGATATCGAGGGTATAGGGCACTTCGCAATTCTATCGCATGTTGACTTTGTGACCCCAATTGCATGCTGATAGTACCTTCGCGGAGTATGTTATGCATGGCCTAATAAAGCACTGAGACGTGGATTCGGTTTTGATATGAGGTGGTGTTTGAGGTAGACCCAAATGCAAAGAAATGGCTACTGCACCTATACCTGTCTGTCTAGATATGCTTGCACCTCTTCACAGGCTTTTTAAAGGTATCTTTCATCACTTGAATTTACATGCTTAGGCTTTGCAGTACGTTGAGCATTCAGTCTCTAGCTTCCTTTTTTTCCTTTTTAGATGCTATGAACTCACAACAGTGGCAGACTGACAGTTGAAGAGTCTGTTGGGGTGGCTGACAATGCAAGATTCACGAGTGACCTGGGCAGGCATCTCCGTGGGCGTGCGAGATGGATCCAGTCGTGGACAATACCTATGCTTTTAACGGCAGCGCGATAGTTTTCACCTCGTTTGGCACAAGTGTTGGATAACTACATGGACGCAAGCAAAAGTGACAAGAGGAGTGTGAGGCTGGAGTTGACATGACAGGAAAGCTTGTTGTCCCGTTGAGAAAGAAGGGTGAGCTGCGGTGGCTATATTTCATTGCCAAAATATGCGCCTTAAGGAAACTAAGGATTTGCCAAGCAAAAGCAAGTCTACCTTTCTTTCCTCCAACGCACAGTCCAGTTTCAATAAGGTTTTCGTTCCTTCCAAAGACTAGTCCAACGCTGCTTTGTTTTGAAGGTGGCGGAGTGCCTTCACTTGCCAGTGGCAACGTCACCAGTCAGCAAAATAGGCACAGCTCATATGACAATTTTCAGCCTAGTGTATCGATTGAATACCTAATGAAAAACTCCTCGCTTGCTTGCTTGCTGGCTTGTTTCATTGGTTGACTTCGAGGAAATCAATAAAACTTGATTTGAAAACTACATGCTCTTGCAGACGCGAGCGTACAAGGAGGTGTCAAGTCAGAGTAGACGCTTGCCACAAAAGCAAGTCTAGCGACTGATTAGCCTTCATTATGATTATGGGACTCGACAGCAATTTTCAGCTACTCTCTCAAATTTATTTCACTCGAAGGTGATAGGAAGTAGCCTTTATGTCTACAGTAAAAGTGCTTCCGCGACTGAGGAGGTTTCCCCATATATTTTCTACAGTTGCCAGCTATTAATCCATTGCGTGATCCAAATTACCCCTCAACAGTACGCAATCACTCCATTGCACGCTACTTTAGTTTCAACGCATTGTCGTGAGTACAAGCTCGTGGCCATTCACCCCTCTCTTTCACCAGTGAACACCAGTTCTACGGTAAAGGAATCATTACCCCCTCCTGATGCTTCAGCTGTGTTACTATCTACTCTGCTACATCTTTTCCTACTTCACCAATTGCTTAACAATTAGACAAGGAAGAGTAGCTGGTTATTGATTATCAGAAGAAGCAGGCGGAAAAGGAGTGTGAGATGTCAACAGCGGCAACGCCAACATGGCTGCACCCATACACTAACACCTCCTAACCGTACTACAAGCGAAGTGCTTGACTGCAAAACGGTGAAACGGATGCAGGCCCTACATGTAAGGATTCAAACCACTGTGCGCACTTCTTACCATCTCAATCATTGCAGATGCACATGTAGCCCATATTGCATCCGCCTTCTTCAACATGCCATGTGTATTAAGCTTTGAGTACATGGAGATGGGTGGACAATTTTGCACCTTATTCGGCTTTCGGCTGACTCATAGTGACATAACTCAAAACATGTAGACGAGAAACTGTCGCCAAACGGCCATTGTAGGTGAAGCGTGCGATATTGAAAAGTTTGAAAAACCAATGTGGTTGGACGGCTGCTTTAAAAATGCCGCAAATTTACCTAGTTCTGGTCAAGAAAGTGTAGAGAAGCATCTCAATCTTTCTTCCATCAGTATGCCTTTTACGAAGTGGTAAAAGCAGACACGTGATCGAAGAGCTGGAGGGGAGGCTGGAACCCTCACAACACTACGACCGTAACCTAGAATTCTAAGCCTCCAGTATTAATGTGCTATACCGTCATTCACCGCATCGCACGTCAACAAACATGTCAACTCGCCTTGAAGGCCTCCTTGATGATATTGCTGTATATAAATGTCCCCTTTGTTGATGTTTGGTGTCGAGGAAATGTCCATAAGGATCGAAATTACTAATTTTACCTTATTTCAGGAGCGCTAAATTACGGCGCTGATCACTCTCAAAATAGCCGCAACAAAATGCTTCTCGATGTCTCTCACTTGCGTTCAATACCATCTTAATCGTACCAGCACCTCACAACAAAACCATTGTGTGCCACCACATTCAAAATTGACATCCACCGCTATCAACACAATCACCTCACCAAAAATATCTGCCATTTATCGCAACCATTGATTGTACGCGAAAGTTGTGCACTACAAATGAACAACCACTTAGAGGAGGGCTAGACTTGCAGCCCATTAGCCCATACGCGCTTTATTGCAAAAGTTGCAAACCAAATCCTATTTTATCACCACAGTCTACTCCGTACGCTGCCAGTGAATCCAGCACTGAAGTTCTGCTAGTGGTTTTCGCTAACCAGCAGGTGACATCACCCAAATGGGAGGGAGAAATCACCCACTGAGAAAAGCAGAGCATCAAAAACGAGAGTGCTCACGCGTTGGCACAGTTTTGGGATACCAACACTACCAAAGCGATTCAAACTGTAGCATTTTATGACAGACGGAGGTATCACAGATGTCCTAAATTCGGCGAGAATTGAGCAGTTAAAAATAATTACGTCCAATGAAAGTGTCAACAATCTCCGTCGCGCTCCTTCACATAAACTGCAACACTTGTGCTTCCACTTCATGACAATATCAGACGTTTAAGAGCAACGTTTGAATAAGTTTTCGAATTGAGCTTGCAAAACAATGGTTTAGTGATAAAAATTACGTAGCTGACCTGTTTTTGGTGCATGTAGACACTCACCTGGTCACATTGGTGAAGGACCTCAGGAATCTTCAACTGAATATTAATAGACCGCGCAGCCTACCGCATGCTGCCTTCCATTTTTGAAAACTAAAGGTACTAAATGTTTCCGATGATTCCCAAGCAATGGCAATCCAGCACGGTTGCCCCTTTTATTTTGTC
This sequence comes from Taenia multiceps, assembly GCA_001923025.3. Lineage (NCBI taxonomy): Eukaryota > Metazoa > Platyhelminthes > Cestoda > Cyclophyllidea > Taeniidae > Taenia > Taenia multiceps. Next base: position 9,615,078 of record CM010313.2, read on the forward strand.
CTCTATTTGCTTGGTTTATGTGCAGATTGGAATATTAGTTGTTTCTTCGTAAACCATTGCCTAGCAATATTGTAATTTCACCTTGACGTGGCAATGACATGGTTCTAACTAGTGAGACTCATTTTGCAAATGAAGTAAAGTACCAAAAATAACTTGGCTTTGCTTGGTGCGGCAGATAGGGCGGCATTTAACTCGGACAGAATTACACGTCTATTAAGGGGTAGCTGAAGAATAGCATATTTGAAGATAAAATTTCGCTTTTGCTTCATACCTTTACCGGATAGGATCGAAATTTAGTTCATTGGTTGTTTTGATGTGTTTTGCGCTCTGACCGCTTTGATGGACACATATTTAAGCAGAACAACAGTAATTTTTATTTCTCAAAACCTTCACTAATGTCTGTGTTGTAACCGTTGCATTATTCAGGTCGTGACGCTATCCATGTCGGTGGGCTTCCTTTGGCCCAAAGCGAAGTACTGTGGAGCAACTCCTTTGTACCCCATTTATTTTTCCCTTGTACGGTAACTGTGAGATTTAATTCAATTGAGCAAGTATTGATTTAGCCCCTCTCTCTCGAAGTACTGCTTTTTATAAGTTTCTTAGACGGCTAAGTGGATGGACTCATGATACAAACATATTTTAGATTATGCACAGACACATCGACGCCACGATTTGGGGAGGAATTCGTTCCTCATCACTTGGTCCGAATCGATGAAGGGTTCGAGCGTCTTACAAAGGTTACATTTCCAAAGCCGATTTAGATGTCAGTGCTTACTCACTGCCCAAATCGACCAAAATACGGTGCAGTGCTACCTATAAAATCACTATTCTGCGAAAATCAGCCTCGGTTTTGGCACATTAACAGATGCTGCTGCAAGGAATAACGATATCGAATCGTCATTTGACGAGATCCGTTTAATGGCTGCCAATCGAAACTTGCGCATTTATACTTCACTTTGAGAAGGGCAGGCCATATTTATTACGAGGTCATCATATTTATCTAGCATCGGTTTACATTCGCACAACGCAAGACAAGCGCTAAAGCAAGAAAGTCTATTAAGAATCTTGTCATACACAGCGATGGGCCTCATGCTGCTAACCATCTTTGGCCATCAGCAGGCTAGTAGTATTGGACAAGGGTAATCATCCTTACAAAGTGGCAGTCAAGATCCAGTAAAATAAAACTTTCTGAGTCGATGATGTTACCGCTCTTACGTGGCGTTGTATTTATCAAACTGTCAACACAGAAGGGTAAGCACGATTATTCATGGGCCCGAAGCCCGTATCCAAACATTGTCTTACAACATGAATTCGAGCAGAAATGTGGAGCACACATTTACTCAAGAATACAACTCAAGTGAGTTGTTACAACAAGACCGAGCTCCTTTGTTTCATGCCAATGTTTTGTAAATTAGCAACACCTTTTCTATAGCAAAAATGAAGAGATGGGATACCGATTTAAATGCATTAAGAAGTACATTGGAATATCAGTGCACCAAAAGGTCTCCTGATAATTAATCTTTGTGCTTCTTAATATGGAGCTAAATTGCGAAAAACAGCTAGCAACTTTAAGATGTAACGAGAAGGATAGCGAAGTCCGATACACATTACTCAAGTGCCTGAATTCCTCACAGTTTTTAACCTACTACGTGAATTTCGCTCCCCTGCACTTTGATCACATGCAAGGCTGAAGACCGATCTAGCCGTTGCGTTGCATTCACCTTAAAAGCTCAGTCAGCTCTGGTGCGATATCTTGCGCAACTCACCTTCCTCTTCACCAAAATGGATATATACAGATGCTTATGGTGCCACAGGTTATTCGCGACTATCACCGTATACCGGGCACACCTGTTTTGCCAACATCAAAGTAGGCGCCTTTTAATTTTATGATGCGCTTCTCTGTGCAAATACATATCTGTGCCCATAGATACATGCGTACAAATTGCGTATGGACAACACTGTTTATCTATAGTTACTAGTAAATGAGGCGTACAAGGCAAATCAGCACATTTTCGTCCAAATGCCAATAATGTGGGCAATAAACAAACCAACTAGGCTAAGTTCAGTTTTCGGCAGTCATTAATCTTTACATTTTTAATGCTTTTTAGTGGCCCTGCCTGCGTATTGTCCGACTTGCATAGCGCCTCGCGGGACCACTGGATTGCTCTTACGACATCAAAAAGGTGAGAGCTGTAGCAAAGTTCTTCTGCGATTCCTGTCTCACATCCTAATAAATGTCAGAATTAGCACAAGCACTTTATTTGCACCTCAAAATAGCTTGGAATCACAACGTGTGCTGCCTGTGCTTCGCGTCATTTGAAAACTTTGATTCACTCCTCAATCACTTTATCGGAGTGCACATCTGTGAGTTTGCTCCTGTCTTCTCCGATTAGCTACCACAGCATTAAAATACTTTACAACTTCTTCCCAAATTTATGTCCCATTTTGCCATACTGTAGTTCAGAGAATGGAGGAATCAGATGTACGCCTTTACTGCACTGAATGCTACACTGAATATCTGACATGGGAGATGATGCAAGAACACATAAGATCATGTCATCTCTGTACGTATCCCCTTCTTTGTCGCGCACATTCCGCAATGACTGCTTATAATTTTGTCCTCGTCCATCCCACTTTGCAGACATGAAGGGTGTATTGTTTGAGTAGGAGGTGATTGCATGCCACTGTGTAGGCAAAACTTGTAAGTTTTTGGAAAGTCTATCATTGACTCTATGTCATCTCATCGCTGCTGACGATTCAATAAGAAAATAATATTCACTGCTTTGAGATTATAAATGTGCAGCGGAAAAGGCTATGTAAGCACTGATAGGGTTGGTTCTGACCGTAAAATTGATTGAGAGTTGCTTTGTTAACATGGTGTGCCTTTGCACTAGATTACATCAAAAGTGAGAATAGTTAGAAGAATGACATGGTGCTATTACATGACCAATAGTTGCGCGTTCATTTACAAACTGCTGGCTTTCGTAAACAAATTTCATTTGTAACAAAGAATGTGATGCTTACGCATCATTTGTCTGTGTTTCAGAGCTCTGCAACGGCCTGCCTCGACTTTCCTCCTATGGATTTATGCCTAGCTATTTGCTTTACGAATATATATGGCCCCGATATATGACAAGTTTACGAATTTATTGTTGATTTTTGTTCTGCTCAGTGTCGCTCATGTAGGCGTGTTTGTGGTAAAACACACGGAATATGGGGGAATAAAAGAGCAAGGTTTGAAATGGGTTTTTGTGCGATTGTTGCCATCATTCACTTGAGTTTACAATCCCACTTGCAAAAAATTAGTGTGTCCCGTATATACGATGAGTGGCATCGAAGCTAAATTAAAACTTAAAGACGCGATTTGGTGCTCTACTTCACCTTTGTTTCAGGTTCAAGCCAGCCGAATCAAGGTTATATTTTAGTCTTTTGTTATGCACTTTACAAAAGCCACAGTTATGTTCTAGTGCCCTCGACTACCCAACATTTGAATATGCTCAGCTTTTTTGTAGTGCCTAAAGGTATTGCATGGGTGAGGAGCGTAGGAGACATATGTATGGTTTCTGAACGCCAAAGGTCGCATCCTCGAGCATGGCTGTTACTTAGTTGACACTTGACTCATACCGAGACCACTGCCACCATTCCAAGTCACGAGAGAGGGCGTTCGACATCCATAACTCTGTAAAAGTAACCTTAGCATGCATATGTGCCTGACTAATTTTGATATACATTTGAGATCCTACCATCGGCCTTACTGCTAATGCGTATTTTGTTCTGCGTTACCTTGGTTTATTTCCAGGCATTTCAGTTTGTTAACTCATTGCGATGAATATGACATACACTGCGAAGTTGAATGCTCGTCTTCAGAAGCAATGTTTGCTCTCTTGGTTTGACAAGTGACTGCTACCCTAGAGCTCTGACTGTCCCTTAAGCATGTTTTATTGTAACAACGCGCAGGTACTACAGACGCGTACCACTTGTGTTCACACATCATCTTTCCGATTGAGATGAGGCTAGAGGATAAAGTGCAAGTGCTTTGTGATTGTAGCAGAAGTACGAACTACATGAGGACGGAAAGCGCATTTGCAAAGCGCTTTTTTTCAGGCAGCTGTCCCGCTGCGGGTGATTTACCCATTTTCGCACAAATTCAACCATCCCTCTGTCATTAGCGCTGGCAATGGTAGAGTAGTGGGTACAATTGTGTGGTCGTGGTGAGCTCAACGCTCCTCGCTCCCTGAAGATCCTCGTGTCGTGAGTGAGTGCAGCTGCGTCCTTTATCTAATTCAATTGTCCCAATTCACGTCGCACGCTGCATATAGGCGAGTAGCTACACGGGCATGTCAGATAGCAGATGATAGGAACTTGCTCAGAGTTCCATTATCTCATTGCTCGCACATTAGCGTCTAAAGAGATTTGACTTCAAATAACAGGGTTCAAGTTCGCCACTGTTAATGACTGCACCATGGAACCACCTAGGTCAACAATCGCCCATTGTCTCCTTGGCCGACGCTTTAGTCAGCTTTTGTCTGTGCTCTTACCGCCTGAACTAATTCCAGTTGCTGCCTATTTGAAAGCACTTAAGCGAAGTAGAGTGGGATGCAACTAATGTGAGTTGGGTGAATGTCAGCAGCTCTGCGGAGATGTTGGTCGAATGTATGGACATGGAATCCAGGGATGGAGAAGAGAAATGGCTAAACTTTTGCTGCTAAATTGCGTAGTGGTTTAATCCGCGTGTTGGGTGCCCGAAATTCCGAATTCAAATTTTTGGCTAGACTCGTATTTTCTCACTCTCCTTTTGCCTCTTCCCCTTCCCCACTACTCAGCATGTGTGGGGTACGCCTCATCATATGGCGTGTCAGGTGATGGGATGTGATATCATACGATGCACCTCGGTAGGGAAGAGTTGGACGCAAAGCTGTGTGATGCTACATATGGGTGAGAGGAGATATCCTTAGCATGTGAAACGTCAGGAAACGGTTAGACGCGACCGAGTGAGACAAGATTGTGTCGCTGATGTCCTCCTACTTAAACCCGCTCAGGTCGGGATAAGAGGTGGATGAAAGTTGAAGAAGAGATAGTTGGAGGGAGGAAATTAGAAAGGTGCACTTTCAAATTATGTAATGGAAGAGCATTTTCCTCTGTGCATCACATTCTAGGGCAGCGCGACCAAGCGATTTTAAGGGTTTGTTCTAGGCACCACGTCTAAAAGGCGCAAATTTCGACCTATACGTTTTGTCAATTCAATTTTAGCATCAAAATCAGATTTCACGCACAATGATACCAGCGTTAGGCAGAGTGATAGGCTAGTAGAGTGGCGAGCATTGTCCAATCTTGGGATTGTCCGAGGCCGCAGGTATGGCATTTAAATAGCTTATTCAGTTCTTTACGTTGGTTGAATATCTACTCATATGGATGGACTTTCAAGAGCGTTGCATGATTGGTGTGGGACAAGGATGCGAAGATGTGGCTTGGCTTCACTTTGCCTACCAAGTTTAGTAGCTCACCTCTACTGGTGTACAGCCGAGGAAGTTCATGGCATTCTTCTAGGTGATGCAGTGAGAAGATATCTTAAAGTTCATTGGCTCTAGTGCCATTATTGCTAGAAATCGCTGAAGTGGAAACCCAAAGAAGGTGCCTAAGATGTAAGGGTATCTCTCCCTCTCAAGTTGACATCCAACGTGCAACAGATGTCATCTCAAGACGCCCTGCTCTGCCCCTTTTTATCTCGCCATCTACTGTGCTGAGCTGCGGCGTTAAGGAAGGCAGAGAGATGTGGATTTAACAACCTCATCCTTCTCAATGCTGTTTTTCTCTGTCTAGGTATTCACTAGTGAGTAGTTCCTCGAGGCGATGCGACACGAGGCCAATTCTTGGTCAAGTTGGGCAAACTCATAACACTCGTGACATTTGTAGAAACGCAGGTGCTTTCGATAGTCTCAAATTAGGAAACAATGCAAACATTTAATAGCGAAGAGCAGATGATAAACACGACTAGATTTCAGGTAGTCGAGAAGAAATAGTTGTGCACGGTCACCCAAACCACCGTCATGGATGGTTATCAGCCACCAACGTGGAGCCAGCTCCGTTGCAGACTAGGGTGTTCTGCCACTTCCCTTCTGCTTCTACCATATTAAATGCATGATCGTCGGAGAAGGGAAAGGAACAATGAGTGCTTTGGCAATTGCCTTCACATTCTCAAAAGGACATTGATTGTGCCTGTACTATTGTCTCTATACGCTTTAGTATACTGTCAGCCTGGAAGTTGCATTCGTAGCCATTGCCTGGCTGGCCTTTGTTGAAAAGGCTCCGATCGTCTGCCATGTTCAAGTGGGATTAGGCCGAACTATGGAATTCGGAGTTTTGGTCACCATAATTTGGTTTGGAAGCTGCAAAGCAATAAAGACGAAAAATTAACTAGGAAATGAGTCAAGGATGGCAGATGCATAACCACTGATGATCGTATAATAAAAACTTGTGGCCCATACTTTTGTACAGTACCTATTTTTCACCACAAATTTTGTGTGACATGGAAAGTAACACCTTCCGAACCCGCATGTTGTGCTGTTAACACAGTCAAATATAATGAGATAGAGGTCAGTAAGGTTTGACCAGTCTAAATATGTCTATAGAAGAGCACACCAAATCCATCGAACATCACACTGTTCCAATGGCTATCCATGGCGACTCACAGTTCCACCATGTCAGTCATATTTGTGCCATTCTGGTATAAATACTGGCAATGGTCGTCAAGGTGGGTCGGCAGTCCTCAGGAGACTTCTCTGACTTGAAATACTTAAGATTAATTTTGATTAAAACCTGTGTCCGTCAAAAGTTTTTCGATGTCGCTTGATGAAATTTGAATTCCGCATTTCGTGCGTTATTGCGTAAAATGGGGTGTGAATGGGGCTTCACTCCAGGGACTAAATACGCGCTCTAGATTATAAGGTGAATTCAGGGCTTGCCTTATTGTTCCCACAAGGTTCGAAGCAGTGGCTTTTGTTTCGATGCCCAGTGTTAAGTTAAAGTACGTTACAGACTGCCAACGTCAAGTTCTACTGCTCACTTTAATTTTAAAGTTAAGTGCATTATCCTGTTCCGCCGATATTGCCAGTGGCACAAACAAAGGCATAAAATGCTTTAATGCAAAACCTCTTAGACGAACAACTCCATTGGTGGGACTCAAGCTGATTACTTCGTGCCTAATACTAGCCAATTTACTCTTCTGACTTGGATAAATTGTGGAAAAACTGCATCACTGCCACAGTTAAAAGCAATTTTCCTTTTTGTCAAGTGTAGAATTCAATGGTGGTTCTGGGCAAGATTCGGCAATCTAAATACTTACTAGGTAGTGCCTTGAAGAGGTTTGATTAGTAGAAGCATAAAATAGCGATCACTTCCAGCCGAAGGTTGGTCTATTATAGTAAAATGGTCCGGTGCGCATAGCCGTTTGCTAAGCAAGCATAATTACCAAAAAATTCAGCAAACGCTGAGCCACAGCATTCGACACTCATGACTGTTTTTATGTTTGCAGTGAAGTACCATGTGTTTCTACGTCAAGTTCAGTTGGCTGGCGATGATTCGCTCGTGTTATGTTGCGTTGCAAAATCCCAAATTGGTGGCAAAATTATGCTATTTCTTAACTGCTCAATCAGAATTTTCCACCGCATAGTTTGCGTTTCCGTCTCAACTTCCCAACACTTTAATGGGAACCTACTCATGCAAACAACAGTACCCATAGTAAAATGAACAACGGTAGCAGATGCAACCTTTGCATCTTTTGCTGAGCGCATGTCTAATCGTAAAGCACATAGATCGGTGTACGTCCATGAGAGGTGAGCCAAGGCAGTTAACCCTAGAACCTTAAAACGCAAACAGATAGGTTTTTGATTACCGCGCCCGCACATGCATGTATGATTTTGCTTGAATACCCAGTGGCTTTTAAATGGGCGCTCAACTAATGATCACGTGAAATCACAGTGTCATCGCCAATCAGGAAGAGAGTGGTAATCCTGATCGCACTGCGGAAGATTAATTGCATTGAACATATTAAGCCCACATTTATGCATGTGAATGACCATTTTCAATGTAATGCCACAACAAATGTTACCGGTTTTACAAGGAAATCAGCAATCAAGAGGAAGTTCAGAAATGAAGGAGAATATAAATAGGACCAAAGAAAGGTAGAGCAATTTTAAGGTGCTCTGTTATGATGTAATTAAATCGAGCTGGCATTCATTTTACCATTTAAAACCGGTATCATTGCCGTGAACATTAAAAGTCGGGGGTAAATTTATTCAACACAGCTTCTTCCATTGCCATGCATCAACGCATTAATCAACGAACCTGGAAGGACAAACGTCTCTTTTATCTGCTTTTTCTACATTCTTGACGGTTTCCTTTCCAAAATGACCAGCTAAATTCATGCTAGTGCCTTTCACTTGCACCAGCTGAAGAACAACATCACAGAAACATACTATTTCTTCTTCGGCTAGACCTTGACCCAAGTTTGGTGTTTTTTGTAAATGTGCAACATAATTCGAGGCATTGCGCATTAAATATGCCAGTTGCATTTCAATACATATGTATTTATTACAATCTCTAATTTCGGAACGCTTAGTAAGCCTCTTGAGTGTACTACCGTGTGCGGAGCAAGGTAAATCCCAATGATTTGCATCACTAATAAGGACTTATCCCCGTACCGACGGTAATCAAGAATGCTCTTGGCTATAGCTGTAGCTTTGTTTGGGGCAACATAAAAGCTGCCTACGTTTCTCTTTGGCAGCAAGAGGACCTTAGTGCCTTTAGTGTCCAAGAACCACACTCCGAGCCAAATGTGGCCGCAAAATAAATTTTACTATCCGGGTATTCTAGCTCACATTGGCCGATAAAAACGCATTCTTTAATGGTGACGTCTTCTTTCCTGCTTTGAACCTTGCCTACTTGATGGCAGACCTGAGGTCAAGAAGAAATTGCATGGAGCCTGTAAAGTATAAAACGAATGGAAAATAAAGCCCGCCGAAGTTTGAGGCACAATGCAAGTCTTTGATGGAAGGTTGTAGAATATAGTCGTTTCTTGTGGAAAATGCGGTGAGAAATCGTAGGCAACGCCTAATGCTTTCGTTGCGACCCTAACTGTCTCTCTGAATGCGTTAATATGCACCGCCAGACTTCTCAATGACTGCTTGAATAGCTCAGTGCTGAATCTAGATGATTGCTCATCCATTGACGCTGGCTGGAGGTGAAAAGCCTATTCAACCATGTGCGCATCATAAGGTATCGACTTCATTTACGGACACAATTCCTTCATCAAAATTAAGCACCACCATATGTGATGCTAATTTTAAGCCCATGGTCCTGGCAATTCGGACTCTGGTAAATGCAACGATATGGAGTATTTTTGATAAATTACTGCCACAAAGCTAGAGCTGAGTGCATCAAATGTGGTCTGGATTTCGAATAATGCATGCTGTTAAGCATGTTCGGTTCAAAGCTAGCTTATAACCGAGTAGGTTACCACCGTCAATATCAGTCCCATTTGACTGAAAGATTGCTCAAAACAGTAACTAATAGAACTCGCGTTGAAACTCCCCATCAAAGATGTCAGTCTTGAACACAGCAGGTTCCAGCTCTCAAATCTTCCGTCAAGTTGGGATATAAATTTAAAAGCAACCTTATATAGCTCCTTTTTGTATATGTAACAATTCGTAGACAATCTGCTAAATCAAATCACACTGGGCATTATTTTAGCACACTCTATGGTCGCATTTATGCTTTACTTTAAACAAATCATTGCAGCCCACGATGTTATGAGGGAACCAGGCTGCAGGACGAATTTGTTTTTTTGTTGTAGGATACACTGCAAACTTGTCCGAGATTTCGAAACATTGAGCCTTTAGCAAGGTGAAGTCTGCAAAGGGTGCAAGTTGCTTTCGGCAGACTACCATTTAGTATGATGATGAAATGGAAGTGCTTGTCTGGTCAGCTGCGATACAGACACTCATTTGTCTTGGCGGTACGTCAGCCAAAGACAGCAGCTCAATTTGTTTGAGGTTGCCGACTAAACAGATAAAATTGGACGGCAAAGTGCTAATGGGGTAGTGTGACGTGAATAGGTCCTGGTAACCCATGAACTGATGGCAGCGAGAATCAAACATGGTTGTCCTCAGTTGATCATGCAATGACACGCATGAAACAAATGTACATCACGCCTCAGGGTCCAGATAACCAGAGTACAACATCATCCAGACGCAATCTGCTAACACGAAAGCCCATAATCCTTTGCGTGCAGTGACAACTTAAAGCAGTAATGACATCGAAACAATTGCCTTTTTTACAGCTCAGGGACATTAACAAGATCTGAAGAAACACCGTTACCATGGTAGTCTCTATGCAGTTGTAGTCGGTGTCCCAGACGACGAAATATTGCCTTTTAGCGCCGATTTTGAAGGAGGTTTGTGGTTTCTAACAAGCAAACTCAATGAGTGGCATGGTGGGACTAAAGCAAATCAATTCTGATTAGGCTATCCCATGTAGGGATTCAAGACGTGTTGGTCTTTTGAGTAGCCTTGTTTTATCAGGTGCGCAATTTTCTTATTGTGTAATCATTTTATAACAAAGTTAGGCAGTTGGGTCTTTGAGCAATGGCCGGCTTTTATCGACAAAAACATCGGTTCATGTAGATGGAGTAGGAACCACATGATGTTCGTTAAATTCATCACAGGAACCAGTGATGATTTTAGCAAACGCCGAAAACTGTTTTTTGGGAGTGCCACCCAATGCTGAAAGTGCATGGAATCAAGCAGTATGCGCGCCGGGGAAATATTATCTCATGCAAGCGACTAGTTCAAATGTCTGGTGCCATGCTGATTAATAAGTCATGATTTGTTTACGATGCACGCCACGTACACTGCATACGGCTTGCTGTGGTGGATTCCACTTTGGACTTGTACCATTTGATATTCGGCTGCATTTTGGTCTCATCTTGACAGAACACACGCTTGATTCATTGCTATTTCATTCTTATTAGTGGTCATATGTTTAGACATTCCATAAATCCCATACAAGTGTTGACGCTATTCCTTTAAAAGTTAGGACTAGCTGATTCTTTTTTTCGACTTTCTGCTTTTGATCACCGTAGGGGCAAATTTTGCTCTCTAGTTCTGCCATTATAACATCAATTAAAACTGACATTGAAACAAGCGCTGCATTGGGAATCTTCAATTATTCATGTTTGGCGACAATGACTCAAATTTTTGTTACACATATGTCTTTGGTAAGGACGTTCAGAATCCCTTGACAGCAGCGACTAAGTGGTTACTGACCATATAAAGTGATCAACGCTAATGTCAGCGGAATCACAAATCAAGAATGAAGAAGGAGCCAAAGAAAGGCTCATTAAGCATCCCCAAACTCAAACATTCCTCCTTACAGCTGTTGAGGAAATGTTGCTGCGAAGAGTTATTGACTTAAATCATAAGCCGATCGCATCAAATCATTCGTCGCCTAACAAATCCTTCATTGCATATGCGGTGAGGCCAGTCTGAAATCAAGAAAAGTCAATGATTTTGCGACTGCGTGATAGACCTTTGGTTCGTGTAAACAAGTCACCGCTAACCTTGAATGGTTACCATTCACAACATACTGTTTTATCAGTCTCTTGTGACTTGGACTTACCTGGTTGGTTGTTTGGCTGTTTTGTGCAAGATCACCACCATGACAAATGCGTGCCCATTTCACAGAAATCCGATTACTGGTTTGTTGGTGCAAGCTGATGTTTAAGAGGTTGCTAAGAACATTGTATTTGCTTAGGTTATTGCTTTATAGATCGCCGTTCGCTACTTAATTTAGCTGACTGAATGCACCTATCGGCCTCACTTGGTCCACTATGTTCTTTAGCACATTTTATGCCATGCCACCTGGATTTATAAGGTTTTAAATCGACTTGGGCTTCACGTTTAGGCTAAGTGTAGATTCAAAATGCGATGTCTTTCCACATTCGTTAAGTGTTCTCGTTTGACACTCAACCCAACGGTGCGAACGGTGGATTAGAATCATTAAGAATAGAAGGGAACCAATAATGATTGCGTCTTTGAATAAAAAACCTTACTTTGCTCAGGGATTATATAACATGCAGAAGTAGCATTTTACTTTTCTTAAGCTTTCTGAAGTGCCAAATTAGGCCAATCAGAATTAGTGAACCGCCAAGTCGCAATAGGTTGTTGTGCTTTTGCGCTGCATCCAACGTTATATTGAGCAACTGAATACATAGTCGTAAAACTTCATGTCGAGCATTGTCAATCATTCGCTTTGCCCTGTGTGAGTCCTCTAACCACTTGTAACGAACCATGGGGTGGAACTTAGGGCAGTTTGGTGAGTGCGTGTTACAGATTAGATTTTGCTTATTATTTGCGAAACGTGCTGCAACTCTGCCTCAGATTATGAAATATTGAGCCTCCTGCAAGGAAAAGTTTATTATGAGTGAATTCACTTGGGGCTGGGCATGCATTGCAATGACGAAAGTGAAGCGTTGGTCCGGACAGCAGCGGCACGAAAACATTTACCTTGCCGGTACCATTGCCCACAATGGCTTATCTGCAGGACTATCGATTTGTCAGGCAAGGTTGGTCAACAAAATGCGCATAGGGTAACAGGGTGCAAATTCGTTTAGACAACATACGAAATGACCCTAAATAGTGGCATGTTAAATGTGAAAAATGAAATACATGGCTGACCTCATAGCTTGATGCCTGCATGTACGCAGACCACAATTTCATTGCTCCTGTGAAGTCAGAATAAAAGGGTGCAGTCTTCTCCGACAAAGTGGCTCCTCTCTGGTTTAAACCGGCCCCATTGGTGAGACAATAGAGCTTTTGTTAGGCGTTAAACGTCTTCATGCAGACAAATATCTACTACAGTCCGAGCTCTTCTCGTAGCTAAATTTTCCTTGAGCGCATATGGGGAACAGGAGTATTGAGCTCCCTCAGTGAATAGTCTTAGTTTCACAATTGCATGGAGAACCCTCCTTCAGTTTGGTTTTAGTTGGTGAGAGAAATTTTGGAAATGCTCCCTAAACAAAGACGGGAAGTTGCATGCTAAAGCAAAAACTATTTAGTGTTCCTGTTCCCAAAATTTTAAGCCCTTAGCAAACTAGGAGCTACTGAAGCCTTCCAAACACTTCCTTAGAGCTGCAGCCTCCCAGTATTAAAACAGTAATATGACATATTTAGTGTTGGTGAAGATATTCAAAACAACCCGAGCGAATAGCCACATGACAGAAGCAGTGATTATAGGTCAGTCGAGACGAACAGCCATCAGGCAGAAGTTGCTAACTTGTACCATTTTTAACGAACGATTTGCGACATCTAATTGAAATCCCCTCCCCGAAAGAAGCTTTGATCATCAGCTGATGCTGACAAAATCACGGTCTTACTAAGTAGGTAAGTAAATAAGTAGGTAAGTAAGTAAGTAAGTAAGTAAGTAAGTAAGTAAGTAAGTAAGTAAGTAAGTAAGTAAGTAAGTAAGTAAGTAAGTAAGTAAGTAAGTAAGTAAGTAAGTAAGTAAGTAAGTAAGCAAGCAAGTAAGTAAGCAAATAAGTAAGTAAGTAAGCAAGTAAGTAAGCAAGTAAGTAAGTAGGTAAGTAAGTAAGTAAGTAAGGAAGCAAGCAAGTAAGCAAGCAAGTAAGCAAGTAAGTAAGCAAGTAAGTAAGTAGGTAAGTAAGTAAGTAAGTAAGTAAGCAATTAAGTAAGTAAGTAAGTAAGTGAGTAAGTAAGTAAGTAAGTAAGTAAGTAAGTAAGTAAGTAAGTAAGTAAGTAAGTAAGTAAGTAAGTAAGTAAGTAAGTAAGTAAGTAAGTAAGTAAGTAAGTAAGTAAGTAAGTAAGTAAGTAAGTAAGTAAGTAAGTAAGTAAGTAAGTAAGTAAGTAAGCAAGTAAGTAAGTAAGTAGGTGAGTAAGTAAGTAAGTAGGTAGGTAAGTAAGAAAGTAGGGAAGTAGGTGAGTAAGTCTGCAAGTAAGTAATTGTGGAACAATTAGTGGGCCAAAGCATTACTACGGCTATTTGAGGGCTCTAAATCACTATGGATTAGGGTAGGCCACAGTTCAATTGCATTTCAATCTCTTTTGAAGAATTGCGCCCAACTGTATTAGTTTGATTACAATTTTGACAAGATCGCAACTTCACTATCGGTAAGAAGATTGGTTTTGAGCGCTGGAGACATGATTCTTGAGCGAACATACAATTACATATTGCGTATTCAAATGTTGCCCCTTGTATTTTCTCCCTCCTTAGCCTCGGCGCATAAAAACCATAAACGAGCAAAGTGAGACACAAGGTAGAGCCTTAACTCCGCCTTAGTTCCAGAGCGACACAGAGGCAGACTTAAAATAATGCTAGACAGCTATTTTGGAGCTAATATTTGCCATCGTTAATTCGTTTTCAGGGAAATTTAGCATTCAGGACACTTGCATCTAGCACCATTAGCATAGACCTCACAGCAGTTTCATCCGTCGAATGCGGTTTCGGTTACAGGGTTGAGAAACAACGTTGAGAATCCACATCAAGATTGGCATGTTGTTTGATTCTAATCAACCGACGTATCTCAGCTGTGGACGCCTGTCTAATCATTTTCATTAAGTGAACCTTGAACTTAGCGTGACATCAGTAGGCTATGCAGATGAGACCACTCTGATTGGTCGCAAATTGGAAGCCAGATGTGTCCCCTCAAAAGCGCAGCTTGCACGTGATTTGCACATGCATGTCTATTGCACGAAATATCTCGGCATTATTTTTGCGCTTCGATTCGGAAAAGTGCACTAGATTCGTCAGCTCAGCACTTAAATGACCAGTAAATTGGCAATGATTCAGTCGTCACAGGGCTTTTATTGAGACATGCACTAGCGAAGTCGAATCTTCTGTTTTCTTGTCAAAACATAGGCATCTTCGAAACCGAAAGCATGCTTAGAGTCACTTTTACATTTCATTGAGGAAGTCCAAGGCAGTGGACCCTCGATGTTAAGATTTGACGCTGATAATGCATTTGAAAGCTGCAAAATCTGATCTTTCTCTAGCATAAATAATTGTCAGCAAATTGGCTGTTGAATGAGGATGATTCAGCAAGCAGTCTTTGATGATCTTAAAAGGAATTTAGATCCGCCTTAAGGCAATCATAAGATTTTCTGAAATTTCCAGTTTTAGCTAACACAAATTTTGCTGATTAGCAAGGCATGTGCAGCCTTTCTTCATGTCTCTTCTGTGCACCTAAGCGGTCCTTTGCAAATCCTACCTTGTTAGCCCTTTTGGTTCCTAGTTTGCTACATTTACGTCTTGAGCATGCTGCAACACGCATCGGTTGTTGTGAATTGCACCTGACTTTCGTAAGAATGCACAGTCGATCTGAAATGCAGCACTTGAACTGAAAATGTCAAGCATTATTGCTTGAAGTCCAATGTATGAGGAGACCACATCTCATCAAAGAAAATTCTGGAAGAGCTTTTGCTCCATTATGGCCGATTCGCGAGGCCAGGTAGAATACGTTTTGATTCCCTCCACTTTGATAGTTTGATACAAAGAAAATCGAGAATGTATGTAGAATTTTGGTGGCATCGAAACATTCGTGACCAGGCTTTTGAGTGCATCGCTTAGATTAAGTTTCATTCATGTTTTGGCGTCGTGAGTCCTCAGTTCTACTTTCACAATAGTTAACGGGTCGTGTTTGTGGTCCTTAACCCTGTTCTACCTTTACAATGCATAACCTTCTTTAGCACTATAATTTACGCAATATTTTGAGGAAGAAACGGAGTGCATTGCTGTCTTAATTGCAGCCCACGATGCTTTGAAGTGGAATGTTTGATCAATGTAATTAGACAAATGGAAATAATGGAAAGTTTTTAATGATTGTTCTTAAGCAAAACCGTTTCCAGTTTGCCATCGTTCATGCATCTAAATATGCATCTTGGTAATTTTATGTGCAAATAGGACTTTTTCTTCCTTTTGATGAGAGTGGGCATTTTCACCCTTCCACCCATTTCCGCAAATCCCGTCACAAAGATATCAAAGGGTTTTCAATCAGTTTCGACACATAACTACATCCCTCATGCTAACCTTGGCCTCCATTTTATGGACCATTACTGACAACGCCTTCACAATTCTTCCAAATATTTGTGCTTTGTCATGATCACTAAATTTTGGTGAAATCGGCCAAGGCCGGCTTGTAATTAAGCAGACAACCATTCAAGATGCTTTCGCTACACAAAAATAGAGAACTGGTATCTGTTAATGCTTATAAAACGATGAGGTAACACATATTCAATCAAGTTGTGTGCGCTGTGCCCTCCTTAAATGCGGTTAAAATGTTTAGCAGTGATTTTGCAACACGAAAAGATTGCATGCATTCCGACAATGAAATCGATCGCACGGGAGCAATTTGGAAGTGGCTGTTAAGTTTTCCCACTTCACCTCCACGAAGAAGTAGTTGTAACTGGGAGGGTTGAAATCTGCTGCATTAGTTGGGACAGAACAAGAATTACATGCAGGACCATCGCGTTATTTCCTAACATCACGTTACTTTGCAGTCCCGCTATGCAGCTATTTTATGACTCTCAATATTTTCCACAGCCTCTGCTTCTCATACAATTAAAAGTATTCCCTTAACTAATCTCATTTAGCATTCCCCAGAAGAATTTCTTACAACCTATTCTTCACAACTCACTAAGGTTAGGCTGACGCTCTACATTTTGGCTTTGATGTTAAGCAAGACCTATAAATGAGGCGGCATAAAGCGGTCATGCGATGATTTGTTGAGCATCGTTCCTCTTTTGAGATTACAACGAAGCCATTGTGCGCTTTTAACAAAGTCCATTTTTACTTGTTCACTTTACATAAGAAATGATCCATGACAATTAGTGTCATGAATTTACAGAAAGCAAAGCATGTCAAACAGTGCAAGTAGAGCTCTTTTGAGGAATGTGATTGCCCATGACGTTGGAAAAAGATTCTTTAACGAATCGAGAAGAGCATTAGGCGTTAAACAACCAACTTGAAGGTGTTCACCCACGCGATGCTGATATGAAGGTAGCTGGGAATTTCGCTTCACAGTAAAAGAGGCTTTCTACGATTTCCTACACCTTAAGAGCCTGCTCCACACATCTCATGAGGACAGAACATTGCTATGCCACTAAAGACTTGGCCAATAGCATTTTGTGCGAAAATCACACGAGATACGAACTTAACTTTGCTGCGGAGTGTTAGCGCTTACGACAAATTCGTGTTTTGATAGAGTAAAGTGGAGCAACTGCAGGGTGTTGGCTCGATGGTAAACATTCCGTAACTAAGGGTTGTTGATTTCATTTATTATAGATCTTGACTTCTATCGCACAGAATGTCGCGCATTTGGTCTCCAAATTGCCTTCTCTGGTTCCGTATACGTAGCAAACTACCCTCTTGGAACTTCAGTTTGCTGATACACCTGGAGCGAATTCAGCCAGTTTTGTAATCTTGGTTAGAGTGATTTCTAGTGGATTCAGTAGATTGGTATTGACCTTTAACTTGAAGCATGTAGTGTAATTTGCTGTTTCTTACGAAATTGATCCGCCTTACTTGTTTGGTAATCGATCATCGCACAAGTCGTCAAAACTGAATACGTAAGAGTCGACTGGATTAGTTGTCACTAGAACGATGCTTTGATTGTCAGTGCAGTTGCTTGTATTTCTCCAAGGCTCACTAAAAAAATTGCTTACGCTAAAAGATCGAAGTTCACGAAACCCAGGGAATAGGTACTTTTGTGATGCTAAGGGTAGTCTTAATAGGTATCTTACTATGACCTCGCGAAAGCCCTTCCAATCCATTATTTGTATGAATTCTTCAAGTCACTCTTAGCAAATCATCAAACCAAAAAATGTGAAACTGAAGTACAAAACGCATCAACATTGCTACACACATGGGAGGTCCAATTACGCAGAGCGTGCAGAGTCGTTGGCTTGATCGGTCTCAAGTCTTCTGGAGATCACGTCGCAGCAACCCCAATCAAACAGATCACTCCAGCAGATACAGCCTGGATCATGATGCTTGATGCACAATAGCCGCCATTTCATTGGCATGGTGGCCAGGAGGTGGCTGTTGTATCCTCCAAGGCCCTGAAGAAATTTTATGAGACAGTCCATCTTGGTTAACTCATCTTCCTCCCCGAGTACAATAACTGCAACGAGTAGGGTTTGATGAGGTTGAAGCGATTCTAAGGTGACTCTTATGTCATGCTTGGAAAATTGCCGAGGATCCACGGCATATATTATGCAATCGCAATAGTCGGATTCGTCCTTGTCTTCAGGAGGTGGAATCTTTTGGGTAGTAGCAGGCATACTATCCTCGGCATAACTATGTGCAAAGATAAGTCTGCGGAAACGACCGTGATTTATGTACACTGTATGAGTATTCGTTGGAAGACGACTGGAATGGGCAACCTGTGGTGGTTTTGAATATAATGTGAGTTGATTTGGTGGTAGCCAAGCCAGGGTCGCGCTTCTAAAAAGCCAAAAGCGTATAGGTCCATGGTCTCGCCCTTGCCTTAGCTCTATAAATCTTCGCTGGAAAGATTCAAATTGGGACTTGTAATACTGGATAGCTTCCGGGGCGTTTTGGAAAGAATTTGGCGAAGGTTGTGGGAACAGCATTTCGCAAAGACACTTGTCAAGCCAGTCCCACTCACTAATGTACTGGTATAGGACAGTGGAGAATTGTGGCCTTGAAAGTATTCCCCTCCATCCTGGAATGGTCGTGCAGCAATTTACCAAGTCCGGAGCACCGAGGTATTGGCATATTTCTAACGCTAATTCAACCGGAAGGTCAGTGATTTTACGGCTTGAGTTATTTTGGGCCTGTATTCACAAAGAACTAATGTTATTTTCGGTGATGTAAGAATCAAAAAAGGCAAAATATAATGAAAGAGAACCATAAAACTGAGGAGACACACACAAAACAAATAGTGAAAAACGAATGCTGGCTCCAAAACCCACCATTGGCACAGGGCGCTGGCATAGACTGATGGCGTGACAGGTGCGCCGAGGTTAAAATATATTGTGCCTTGGAGGGGGTTTTCGATTGACCTCACCGTGATGGCAGCCTATTGGTTCTCGCCGTATCGCCTCGTCTAAAGTCCACGTATCCGCGACACCTATCTGAGTCTTCTTGATTCGGCAATAAGGAATGCAATCTAGTAACATGGAAAATCATAATCCCTTGCACGGAGTGTCGTCTTGCACCAACAACGGCATCGATACCACTGCCTGTTTCGCTGGTAAAGACCATTAACTTGATAGGACAGTAGTCCATTCTTCGGGCAACCCTTGCGTAGTTGCAGTTGGTATTTTACGCACACGCAGGGTAAATGTAAAATCTGCATTTATTTTTAAAAGTCTTTACCTCGAGTCTCGACTTTAGACTAAAGCTGTCATCGTCAGGACTGACACTGAAATCCTTCTGAGGAATGATAAAATTGGATTAATGCAGACTCGCTTTGGTTTGATCACCCATTTTGCAAGCCCAAAAATGTTGGTCCACTAAACACTCACATTGATTACGCGCATCGGTGCTTTGATTGTTGCTTATAAAAGGACTGGTAGATAGGCGATGTGAGTAATCGTAGGCAATTTCAAGAAGCGTATTTTACATCTCAATAGCAGAGAATGATCTGTGATAAATCCGACCAAAGCCAGAATTCTTACATTTCTGGAAACTTTACACAGTGCTTAGAAGCATATGCAATTCAAGTAATGCACGTGTTGATGAAATCGGAGGTTGCACAGGTGGTTACTTTGACCAATCTCTACTGCTCAAGCATGCACTAAATCCGTCGACTGCCATAATGAGTAGCAAGGTCAGATGTACAACCTGATTCTCTTACACTGCACAATACTTATTCTGGGAGCAATTAACTATGGCATCGTCAGCATAGAAGACCGTGGATGTAGGTTTGCTTAGAAATGTACGGTATGTCATATATATTCAGTTTAGCCTCACTTCCACAGATCGTACATTAGGTTTATTGTCGTTACATTTTTACCATGATCCAAATCTCAGAGGCTAGACGGATTGCACGCATTGCCTTGGCGCCTTTCCCTTAGAAGCTAAAAACACTTATCTACAGGCGCTTCAGATGATTGCCAGTGAATTGTAAAAGATCTTGCCTACCATGATGGTAAACTTTGCTATGTGTTTCTAGTGCTGCGACAGAATTCAGAAGCGGTAATGGAGCAGACATGGCAATGCAACATCCTTTATTAATTTTGCATGACCAGGTTCTCATAGTGATCAGAGAAAGGCACCGTAGGCTTTGGACTGCGTGTCAGGTGTCTCGTTAGCAAAACAATTATGAATCATCCGGCACTGTTGGCCAAATGATTACGGATCGCTTGTAGTGCTGAGGGGTAAGCGGCGGCAGCTGAGCCACAAATCAGGGAGTCGCAAAAGGAGCCAGAGAAATCCCTAGTAAATATGTTCAAAGGCGAATATTTGCGTTTTGCAGCTGTTGGAGCCAAGTTTCTCCAGAAGAAGATTCCATTAGACTGCACATCAACTGCAGGAAATTCCCTAATACCAAAGGCTCCCATTGTTATGCTCTCGATGAGGCTATTCTGTAACTGATAGGAATCAATGCGTCAGTAGGTGCGTGACAGGCCATTGTTTCATGTAAGTGAGGACAAGGCATTGTGAGGTTAGGTGGCTGAGTCACTGCTGGCCTTCAAATCGCTACCATTTTACAGCATGCTACCTCAAGAGTCCTTTGTAGCTTAGACTAATCTGGTTGATCAATAGCTTCAAATGTACTGATGGGCTGTCTTGAGCGGAAACATCCCAAGAGCAAATGTAATATCAACTTGGCTTCCGCATTGCAACCAGCTGTGTCCAGTTCAGAAATTTGATCCAACAAAGCAGAAGGTTGATTACTGAGTGTGCATGGGACGGCGCTTAATGCAACCCTTTAGTAATTCCTCTGTCAACTACTTAATGCTAATATTGATGTGATAGCCAAAACTTGGGTGCTACCTCAAATTAATTAAAATAAACATCATTTTAGTGATTTGTAGCTGCACAAAATCACCTGCAGACTTTGTTGTTTTCTTATTTAGTCATGGAGCACTACCCATTCTCCGGTTTTTAGTTTCTCTGCTTTACAGCCTAGCGTATCCGTCATACCTTACATCGCCCAATTATGCTCAGACCGAGGTCAACTTCTTAAGCGCATGCTCCAGTGTTTCCCCCCGTATACTTATCCGGTCACGTACCACTAGATTCTGAGATCAGTTCTCTAAGTTGGAATGTCTGTAGTAGGAGGTGGACTCTAATGGAGCTGTTAGTCTCTGCTGTTTTGTTCTGTGCATTAGGCCACAGCACATATATTTGGAATTGCTCAGGACATGAACAGCTTTGTCTTTGGGGTTGGTGGAATCATGGTCCAGACAACGAGAAAGGCAAATGCCCTTACTTGATGAACTTTATTCGAATATGCACAGACTTCTAGTTGAATAAGGCATAATACTCAAAAAAGCATTTGAATGATTAACTTTGGACATCTGTGATGGTATCAGTAACACACAAATGGCACGTCACGGCGAAGATTACATGAGGTCGATAACATACACCCCTGAAGAGACCAGTCGGGTAACCACGTCCGAAATGTAGGTTTTATGAGGCACTGAGGCTTGCTTATTGCCCTAAGACGAGATGCTCCTGTTCCTGCTGCTGGACCAACTTTGAAGGTAGCCACATCGGCTTCATATGCGTCCTGTTTTATAACATTCAGCACCTTTATGAACTTAATCCAACATTACGCATGACAACATTCTTAGTAGGCATAACCAGTACTAAGTAAATTTGTGAGTAGTTTGTTACACCGCAAAGGTCGGGAGGCAGAATCTCAAGAAGTATTATCATGCCAATCACGTTGGGAGGTTAACACGCTGGGGAAGAGAGGACAGAATATTGTGCAAAAGGCATGGCTGCAATCAACTCCATTTAAGGTTAGTTAAGGCGATTCTCTGTGCATCGTCTTACGTACCTTTGGGATGGCCACGCCTTCACGCAGTACAAAGGCCATGCTTTAAAGGAGCTAGGTCTAATTTTAGTCGAACTTGTCGCTACTTTTGGAACTTCGTGCACTCACTCCACTCGCATGAGCAGTCAGCTTTGTGTTATTATGCCACAATGTGCTTTGAAGTGCAAAATATTCTTTTGAGAACCAAACTGTTGAATCGCTTATTATTGGAAAAGATACCTCCATTAAAACTTTTGAGTGGCACACTTCTAGACCATTCCTTTTCATCGTTTCTGCAATGCGTTTCTTTGTAATATAAGCTTGGGTATCCGATGATTGAGGCTGTTCAATAAGCCAAGAGGGAATGAATGTTGCCAACAGTGTAAAATGAGCCAAGGTGACTAGAGATGTGAAGGATTTGGCCGAAGCTAGTCTAGTAAATCTTTATCTTTCCTCTCATTCATAGGCAAAATTAAGTACTTTGTGAAGAAGCCAATTTGTAGTACACATAGTCCTTAATTAATGGGGCGCTTCATTAGCAAGTGCATGTGTAATTTGTAAAAATTGTTTTTATTCCTCCTTTGGAATAACGGTGATGTTTAAATCACGAACTTTTCCGATTTGCTTTGCAGTCTGAATCCTAGAGAAATTGTGGGGACAAGGGAGAAATAAATGATGAATGACAAATGTTGCGGTGCTTTTAGATTAGGCAGCAGATTTTTTAAATGCTACAGCTGAGCATGCTTTGAATTTAAGCCCAATGTATTGGTGGATGTGCGTCGAATTGATAAGTAGTTTGGATAAAGAATGCTTGCCAATGAGGGACAGAGCCATTTGACAGCAGTAATAATTGGGCTGAGGTAAGTAATTTACTAAGTGCTGCCTTAGAAATCGCCATTAATAAACCACTTTTAAGATACTTGCGTGCATCGAAAGTAAGTCATTTGCAACCACCTCACTTATTCTCTTCCTGATACGTTTCATGTCACCAACTGGAGCTGCATTGCTAGGTGGGTATGCATTCGGTTTGAAGCTGGAAAAGGTTTTAAAGCCCCTTTATTTTTAGTTATACTGCTCCCTTAGCCTGCAATACCTATTAACTCGCCTCACTTGCACGGTTGATTGCAGCTCTCTTTTAAAATCGATTCCTTAAATCCTTGGCTTATTTTGCTCACATTAAATCACGATCATAGAAGATAATGCTATAGTTAATCGAGAACACTGTGTGTACTGAACTTAGCCATATGCATATGCTCTGCTCTCGAAAAGACATTTCATCAAATACTTCACGATTTTTAGCTTCATACAGAAGAAGCGATCACCACTGCTAGGGTCACAAATGTCATCAAGAGTCAACTTACAAGAAGGAAATGAAATGATGAACTAAAGTGGCATTGATTTCCCTTTGAAAAACACCCCACTCACGATAAGATGGAACAAAGTAACACGCAAAATTCCTCAGTGCGCTTCTTTCAAAGATCAAACGACCCTACAAAGCAGCCTTACAAAATTCGAAATGATTCAGAAAGCCATCTTCGGTTAATAGATGAACTACTTGCAAAATAAACTGATGAATTCCAACTTTAAAGAAAGGCAATACTGGCAACATGACCGTGAGATCGGCTATGAAGACGCACCCACCATGGCGATTAGGTGGCGCTACCACACCCGCGTCTTTTCGACTACTTAGTAAATAAAAGTAGCAACGGATCGCACTTGCGCTTTCGCCTAGAAGGAAGAACGTCAAGGCGTATGTTCCATTCCCTCCTTCATCAGTTCCAGACAATAATGACCACCACGAGGCAGAAAATCAGTTTTCCTAGAGCTAGCACCAGCGCAACAGAACTGAAAACCTCAGCTGAGTTAAAGAGCTAAAGAGATCAATTATACTCAGATTACAAGCATTTTCCGCCAAATTCCAAACTTGGCCAAATTATTTCAGTCTAAGGTAGGGTGAGGGTCAACACTACACTTGCTAACAAGCTTGCGATTGCTGAATAGGTTGCGGAAAGGCAATTAAAAGACCAGGGCGAGGATGTAGTGGAGAGGGAGGCGGCGTCGGTTGCAGTAGCGAAATTCAGGACAGGTTGCCCAATGATCAATGAGACGGGAGCAATAATAGCCAGAGAGACAGTGGAAAAGCTTGTCTAAAAGGGTTGTGCTTGCAACGTCGTCGAGAATGGCGACGGGGTCTGCGAACACCAACTGAGTGGTAAACTCGAGCGGACAGGCCAGCGCGCTTGTTTACAGATTAGCGCCCTGCTTGTAGAAGAACAGAGCATCAGCATTGCTTCACCAATGACATCTCGTCCACATTCCCACCTTCCTAAGATGGTCAACAGGTCAGATAATAAAAATTTTCAGCACTGGGAGAGAATGAGAAATGCGTTAGGCTCCAGTTACACCAACCAATGTGCTTGCATTCATTGTAATGACAGAGTTGAACTGCTTCAAAAGGCTCTGCATAAAAGAGTCAAGCAAGCTTATGACTTATAGCAGTCACGGCATTTAGTCGAGGAAACCTACCTTGGAATTTGAGTTTGCTGAAGGCATTGGTCTAACAGGGGTTAGCACTGCCAAAGACGACTGCTTCGACAAATTCGTTATGGGGCTTGTTCTTCTAAAGCCGTCGACATGATTGGCTACACTCGGTTAACTTGATTTTCCATCAGCGAAAAATGAAACCCAAAAGGTGTTCGCGGTTATTACTTCTGAGTACCTATGCAAATTCGAAACAAACCAAGCACCCTATGAATTGTTTGCATTAATTTAGACGGGAAATCAAGAAAAAAAAATGAAAACAAATGCCTTCCACATCCTCTCTAGCATTTCCTCGATAGTCGGATTTCAGTCCACCTACGTTTAGTTTACCACATGCTTGAAGGATTATTGGGTTCCTTGAACAGAAAGCGATAGTGACGCCAAAGTCATTCAACCACCGAATTCATCGAATGTAAATCGCATTCTCAACAGCATAGGGTGGCACTGTTAACAGTAAATAAAATTAGGATTAAGTGAAAGATTGCGTACCTGAGATGAGGACGCCAAAATAAGAATTGGAGTAGTTTTCAGCAGGACACCCTTATCTCACTCGCGGAATGCTATGAGTGTCTTTGTGTGCCAGGCTAGAAACCCTGGTTTGTAAATGTCCGAAATACTTGAAAGCAAGTTTAGTAGCCACAGGCTCTTTTGCGAAAACTCGAGGTTGTTATTTAGAAATGCTTATTTTAGTACTAAATCCCTTGAGTAAGAAATTCTGGTCAACATTAAAAGCAGCAGCCGAATAATGCTACAGTATATTTTGAGACGACAGCACAACAGAATTGACACACTAACTGGTCTGTAGACTCAAAAAATTTGGTTCTGAGATGCTGCCCGACTTACTACCGCTGTAAACACTCGGATTCGCTTGCGCATGCTTGCAACACTGAAGTCATCCACAGGACCCCATGCTACTACATTTCGCAGCATTTCAAAATAATTGAAATGTCGAATTCATTTAATCGCTTGTGTTTGGCATCAGCACAGTTTAAGCAGAGTGCGATGTGTGCATAAGAAAAGTCAGGGCGCGAAGAGGTGACAAGGAAGAGGGTAGAAATAACCAAAATTTTGATGTGGTTCGTGACAAACATAAATGCTTTGTCGTTAGAATTTCAACATGACCAGATTGGGTCTTTTGAGGAATCATGACTCAACGCAAGGCATTGGTTTTCCTGTGCTTCTACGTGACTTGGTTAATGCGAAGTTTTCAACCCGCCCATACTTTGCATGCAACAACGGATATGCTGGTACCACATTACCAGAACCGAGAAGCAAGGCAAAACCTTCTTTCACATCGTACCTGCATTAAAGCCTTCTTTTATAAGAGGTCAATGACGCGATTATTAATAACATAACGTTATGCTCACCCTTCTCTCCTTATATTTCTACTTCCCCTGCCTCCTTTCCACTATTCTTCCTTCGTGTGACTAGAATATCGATGCTACTTAGAACACTGTCATTGGGCAGTCAAAAAGATGAAGTTGCAGCCAAAAGTTTCCACTGCACGGGAATGACTTTGTACCAGAGATGTGGACAAATAAATAAGAACTGGAGTTTTTTGGCGAGATACTTGTATCTGACTCGCGAAAGGCATTGAGTGCATATGTGTCAGTTGTTTTCACTTTAGCAATGTGATTGCTCGCTGGTGACTTGATCCAAAATGATAATTGTGAACGTTGGATATACAAGCGTCTAAATACTTAAGGCAAGTTTAGTAGCTTATAGCTTTTGCGAAAACCCGCAGTCATTATTTATAATAGTTTTCGTTATAATCAAATCTCTAGATGCTCCCAAAGGTGGCTTATAGCAATGGTGATGTTGATGTCGAGATAAGGCTCAACTATCACACTGACGCGATGCCACCCAAATGGCTTGAAAGATGAAGGAAAAAGAACAATCTATAGAAGCCACCACTGGTTGTGAAAGAAGACACTTACGCGTAGTAGCTTTTCCCTTTTTAAAATTTTTTTAAAATGTTGTCCGATCACACACTGGTCAAGTAGTATTCTCTGCGACTCCTTTTCATTTACTAGATAATATCTGTGCACTAAGGCATAAAGGGTTTATCACCAGCACACACACATTTGTTGCAGCCATAGAGAGCACTACAGTCAAAACACAAAATCAAAGTCGAAACCACCTCATCGGTTAGAGGTCACATGTAACTGGTCAATTTCATGAGCCAGAACTGGCGATTTGAGAATAAAATAGTTGCTTTGCAATTTTTGAAGAGAAGCTCTTCCAGCACATACGCCTACCAGAAAAGATCCACAAAAGTGTTACTTGTCTTGTTCCAGTTTTGACAAAATATCCTCCAAATTACATTGCTTTAACTCGGGAGACACCAATTCGTCAACTCGAATATTTGGTAAGGTGGCTCTATTTCTTAAGCCTTCGCTTCCTTACAAATAATACCTTCTTGGAACCCAAGTCGATTAGCTTTATTAAAGCCAACGCTTTGCAAGAATGCTGTTGAGACAGGTTTTGAAGAAGAATTTGCAACGTGTGTGCAGGCAATTGCGCACGGTGGCGCGACCGCACATAATGCAGGCCAAAAGAATGCCTCTTCGTGATGTCTACCAACCCACCACCTCAGATGACATGAGGTGT
Organism: Taenia multiceps; assembly: GCA_001923025.3. Lineage (NCBI taxonomy): Eukaryota > Metazoa > Platyhelminthes > Cestoda > Cyclophyllidea > Taeniidae > Taenia > Taenia multiceps. The sequence continues at coordinate 9,642,247 of CM010313.2, forward strand.
GTGGGGCCAGTGAAGTGCGCCTTTTCGGAGGTCCCACCTCCCGAAATGTGTCGCACGAGTAGTCGAGGTCTCTTACAAAAATGCGACCTGACTCGGCAAGGAGAACATCCAAAAGAATGATGCCCACTGCTTGAATGTGCTCCTGACTACTGACAACTTCATAGCTGAAAATCGTACGTCGTTTACAACGAAGAAGTCAGCGTTAATGAAAGCACCTCCATAGCGAAGGCAGTGATTGACCTTCCTCTTTAGCAAGTAACACGAAGAAGTAGTACCCTCTAGGAATGCATTGAACACCAGAGCTGTTTTGCAAGTAGAGGAGACTCAGTGCAAAGTCATGGCTGTTGCGGTCTCGTCATATCATCGTGTGCGGACTATCTCATCGACAAAGGAGTAGTAGTAATAGTAAGCTTCACTACACCAAACTTCCTAGTTTCCATGCATTTACCTCCTCAAGGTTAACTCGCCTGTCTATCGACGGACCTCGAAGGCTAGCGCAACTACTAAAAGTTCTTTTGTGTAAGTTAATCAAATCAGCTCTGACTTCCTTTTAGCTCGTCGCACCAAAAATATGCCCACGAGATCGGGCTGACAATGGCGGTACCATAAGAGCAGAGATGAGTTGTTTGGCGTCGCGCATGGGTATCCGCTCACTATTCTAAAATGCGCACTGATCGAAAATCGAATAGAAAATACACATGACCGTGATTAATGCTGGAAAGATTGCACTGCTACGTGAAAAAGTAAAGTAATGAACCGTGAGCAATCAAAAGGTAGCATACCTGAGATTGACTGCTTGCACCTTGAACATTAAATCGTAGCTCGGTATATGGCCTGCTTTTTCCAAATCGGGAAAGCGAAAATGGCATCTGTAGGTCAATCCCAACTGTGTGAAGAAAAAACCTGCCAAATGAAATTATCTCCTTCCATTTTCTGCAATAAAGGCAGCAAAGCAGAATTCAAAAGACTGTTTCTTTAAACTCATTATTTTAAGCATATTTTAATCCATCAAGTATCTGTTAAGCGAATTCGCCCAGGGACCGCGTTTTGGAGCAAAAAGTTGGAAACAAAGTTTTGTCACATCACATGTCTTGCATTAACCAAAACAAAGAGTGCGTACAAAAAATCGTAAAATGTGGTACCACGATTTTACAGGTAAAAATTTCATTGTAACTTACTATTGCCATAGTTCACACCCTCTTTGAGATCACGTGCAAGTTGCTGCTGCAACTAGCATGGGAGCCAAACTTACTTCCACAGAGCACAAGCATTCTTTATACAGAACACTATTTCTTGGACTGGATCGACTTGGTCAGAAGTCACATTAATTTACTTGCAATTTAGCCGAAACATGTCATCGTTTTGAAATGTATTTGTCACCTAAGGATAATAAGTGACCCAGTTATGACTCTGTTCATTGTTATGTTTATTTGGTTCAAGTTTAATTTTGCTGTATAGTGTAACAATTGTTTGATTAGGCCTGTCAGCAGTTACATTAATTAAATCATCTGTCAAATTAAAACTCCTTTTTCAACTTCAGGTAACAAACAGCTTTGAAGCCTACACATTTAGGCACCTTACATATTGCCCATTTACAGTATTTGTTATTCATTTACCCTTTTCTGCTAATAAACGATAGATGAACTTACACATAAAAAGGCACTATTTGCTACAGACTAGGTTGTTCCTAATAGAGTTATGCCCCGTGAGTCTAAAACATACATTTAATAGCTAAAAAATTTTATGAATTTAAAGTTTTTTATTTCAACTGGCTTTGTGGCCTTAAATAGTTTAGGAGTTGATGAGCTATAAATTCTGCGAAACTTATGCAATATAGGAAGCAGTGGCGTCTGGTCAAACCCGCTTATTATTTAAAATTAGGATGGTGTGATTGCGTGCAAATACTAATACGTCTGCATGCACTGATTGGCAAATAATGTCAAGTTAATCTGGCTGGCGTCATAAATGCAGCATTCTGACACATGGTTCTGTTAATCAGAGCCTCTATTTGGTGACATGAGCAGGACACCGCGTCAAAAGGCTTAGGTGTGTGCATGCACACACGCTCTTTAAATAATCGCGATTGCTACGCTCGAAAGACAGAATTCGCGTCCAAGTTGTTTTAGCGTCTTATGCTCAAGGGGACAAATGAGGATTTCGGAGTAAAACTAAAGAATAGCACTGAGTCATTGATCGTTTCAAGTAATTACCCTCAACAATAGGGCAGGAAATAAATCGTCTGTCTTATTTGCAACATTCGTTCCTGTAAGGTAAAAAGTAGTGCTACCCTGCGTTGTGATTGGTCAACAAATCCATGCTTATAAATTGGTAGATCTGATAATTGCCTTTACAAGCTAAAAGCTATCATCTTCTATTTGCATACCTTCCATGATTATGAACCTTGTCTTAAGACTTAGGCTTGATGTTGCTAACAAGTGGTTTTCCCATGTCGGGAAGACAGCCTTTTGCTCTTTATTGTTCTGGCAGGATAAAAGAGGAATGTAGAAGCAGACCAGTCGAGGCACTGTTTTACGGCCGCCAGATATACAGTGCATTCCGCGCCTACATGCCCTTATTGTAATGGTAGGCATGATACCAACCTTCATTGTCTTTCCTAGTGCATGGTGTGCTCTAAAACTAGGCCGGCGCAATGCAGCTACATTCTAATGAATGGTGAAGTAGAGAGTTATCTGCCCTTTAACCTCTACTATAAACGCTCATTTACGGAACACAAGCACGATGTGAGCAACATATCACGACAAGTAGGGAGATATGCCGGAGGGAGTTCATCCAAGTGCCTTAAAAGAAATGTGTTGAGAGAGCACTTAAAGGACCTAAGTAAGAGCCAATTCTACTATAGTAATGCTTTAATCAGGCCAATGTCAAGGGCGCAGTAATTTTTCTCTGAAACCACATTTCATTTCGGACCTGGGGCTCTCCTACAGGTATTATCATTTATGATGCAAACAAGCCTACTTGTATGAGCCACAAAATATGGTGCACCCTGTCAGAATTGGCTTGCCATGAACAAAACACTGATTGCTCCCTAGTGATGGGTCCTACCTACCTGTTTCCTTGAGCACAATGATCGTGAAATGTTACAAGCAGGCATTCGGCTGCACTAGTTAGAAATTAGGGTGACATAAACAGCTCAAAGCAAGGCTTATTATGCCTGTTTTTGCTTGAAAATGGTTGCAACAGACGACTAATCTGAGATTCCATCGAATCGTTCCTTCATTCTTTCAAATCTTTTGCAAATTAACCCACACTTTGATTGGTTACTGGCTGAGTGACTGGTCTACTATCCACACGAACGTCAGATCACTATTTTAGGACATTGCGTAGTAACAAGGGAATCCGTGGTTTATTTTCGCATCCACTTACTACAAAGTTGCGTTCTCGAGTCTTGGCGAAAGGCGCATACCGCCAGAAGTTGGAGTAAGCACAATAAGACATGATGATTAGGTATATCTCTGCCTCCAGTACACCTCCTTAATCTTGCCATCCTAAATCAATTTAAAGTGCAAAACTCTACTCCTAGAAACTTCTGAATAATGCTTCGGCTATTTCAGCTGCCCACCACACCCAAGAGGCACGCAATGCTTACATTGATTCACTTCTTTCCAGGGTAAAATTTATTGAATGTGAACTAATTTAGCAGGAAATAGATGTTTTATTAGTAGATAAGCGGTCGGAAACACAAACCATGGAGATCTTTCACCTCATTCTAACTCTACCACGTGGCACCCTGGTAAAATCACGTTCCTTTGCGCACAATTTAAGCTTGCAAATGGAATGATTCCCTATCCATCCAGGCTGCACAGTTCATAACATAAACAAATAAAAACTAAAGCAGTATTTAAATTCTCGAAGGGATGCGGTAGAGAAGAGTCAGGCAATATTAGGGCTTGCATCACTGTATGAGCCCGCATCGTCGCCGAAGCAATATTTTACTCCTCTCGTGACTTCTGTTAAGCTGTACTCGAAGCAAGACCGCAATTTTGCCCAGTAGAGTGGCTGGCAGTGAGAATGCATGTAAATGTGCTAGCAGCCTCTGATGCGAATCGCAGATTGCCTCGAGACATTGACAAATAATTGCTAATACTTGAGCCAAGCGAAAGTGGAGACTTGCTTCCAGGATTATAAAACTTTTTTAAGAAGTGGATAAAAATATGAAAGCAGAAGCAATCCTAAATTTCGTAATGCCATTCAGGCAAGGTAGCTGATAATAAAACTGGATTTGGTTTGAACAGACGAAAAGTGGCTTTCAAGATAGAACAAACAAATTCAAGCAGGAGGGATTGGGCATGGAGAAACGGGATTGACTGATCATGGCGATAATGCTTTCACCACCCACCTTGGATAGCAGGGCAAATCGCAGAGCATTTTACTAAAGAAACAGAGCCCTCCACGCGAACGTTGTTGACATCCTGCGATACCAAACTGCATCGCAACGGAGATATCGTCTACCTTCATTAGTAATCTGGCAAACCTCCTGCTATTTCAAATGAAGCATATCAGAATGGAGAGCAACTGACGCACTTTGGCCCAAACAGCAGATCTTTACTTTATTTGGCATAAGTATTCTTGACTGCTTGTCAATATCTCGAGACGGTGACTCGCGTCAGAACCTCCTAGCGCATCCCTCCATATCGAATTCAGATTCTAGATTCTCCCTTTCATCCTCTCTCACTGCTAGCCGCTGTGCTTGGGCCCATTTTATAGTCTCGGTTCGAGTACACTTTAACAGAGTTCACGAGAGGAGTGAAAATATCGTCTCAGCAACGATGTGGGTTCATGCAGTGAAGTCAGCTATGCCAGCACCTAAGTCTACCCCCTCATCTCATGTGACGAGATGCACAATCTGGTGACTTACCATTGGGACTTGCAAACGGAAATCGTCTTGCTTAGTGGAAATAGGAAGACATCCCACTTGAGATTCCCACGTGTGTGTGATCGAATAAAAGATGTCAAGCTGGCACATTCGGAAGTAGAATGAAACGAGTGATCCTCGTGCTTTTAAACTTTGACACTTTTCTCTAAGATCGAATGCTATTTCCTAAGATGGCGACACACGCAAACTGCTTTTACCCCGATAATGAATGAAACAAGGGCACTCTTGCTTGCCTATTGGCTGAGCTAAAGCAGGCAGCCCCATTTACCAGCAAAACCCAACTAACAACAAAATCACTTTTCACTTTTCCACCTTCCATCAATTTACCCTAAATTTGGAGGTCTGAGTCAGTGTCAACCAGAAGTTCCCAGCATCAGAGTTTGCTCTCCAATTTAGTCAGAAGAGGTGTACGCGAACTAGTGGCAACCCGATCACCGTGCCTCGTAATGCTCACTCCAACTTCTGGTGGAATACGCCTTTCAATAAGACTTGAAACATTTCACTCACTTCCACCCAGAATCCATTCTCCATGGCTTAGTTTGCAAAGGAACAAGCATTCTATAACCCTAACCTCGTATAAACGCATAATGACGAATGGTCCTTCTACTACGTTTAAGACGAGTGCACATGTTTTTATCTTACCAGGCTAAGGTGAGCATCGGCGTAGTGGTCTAGAAGGTGTTTAACAGTCAAGCATGCAAATGAAAAATTTGAGAACTCGAAAATGAACATTTTATAAAGTGGTGGTACTTTCAGCACCACTGGCACTAAGTATAGTACACGTTTGGACAAAGTCATTCACAAATAGCTCTTAGTACCACTACTACGTCAGTTCTTGAAGGCCCCCCTATATACTTGCAAATCCTTAGCCTACGTTAAGCGGGAGGCGAAAGATATCCGCAGAGCTAATGACATTGATTTGCTTACCCATTCTTTCAATGGTCAGGTTGTTTTGTATCAAGGTGACTTGACCTACTTTTCTCTGGTCAAGAGGTCGGAGCGTGCCTACTGAAATCCAATTTTAGTGAACCCACTTTGCGTAGCATAAAATAATTATTAGCGTAAGCTGGTGAGTCCTCCGCCTCGAGGTTATCACTCCGTTGCATCTGCTATAGCATTATTTTGAAAAAATCATTTCCGATTCAGATGGCAATTTGCGAATGAAGGTGAGCAAGATTGGCTGCTAGATATGTTCGCACCTCGACAACTTAGCAGTTATTTCGCCAACAACAGCGCTATGTCCAGCATCGCTCACCTACTGGGGGGCCAACTTGCGAACTCCAAAAGGGTGTTTATTTGGAGGTAGAAGATGCAACTTGACCACGTACTATGCGAGGTTGTAAAGCTTTGGAGCAGAGAATGCTGTCTCCTGATCTCTTCTGTAGAGAGCGTTTAGCCAAGATGAAAAAGCGCGGAAGCACACAAACTCTGGTGCTACATCCAAACCAAAGTTAATGTGGTAGCATTGTTCCCTGGGCCAAGAGACACGATGTTACAATGGACCACGCGACACGCCGCATGCAGCACGTGCCACTGGTCGATTCCACACATGCGAAGGGGAGAATTTAATCACACCAACGCTAGACATGCTGTTGGTCGCGATTCTCCCGACTACTATCCTCCCCACTACCCAGTTCATCCAATACGCCCCTCCTCCGCTACGTTTCGTCCTAGCACTATGTGCCCTTCTATGTCCTCATCGTCGCCCCCTTCTCCGCTCGAAGAACGTCGATGCACCAATGCATGGAGTCAAGGCGGACTTCGTGGAAATTAAGGGTGAGTCATGACATCACTCCCTCTATTTCCTCACCAAATTATTTGCCTCTTTTCTTTTCTCCATTTTTACGAATCTGTTAAACATTTATTCAAATGTTAGTGCTCTTAATTGGGACCGTCAGGAAAGGTCTGTGTGACAATAACAGACATCCCAGCTTTGGCTTTATAACAATTTATCTTTAACAATATTTAGGTAACTATTACAGCAAGTGCGCAAATGTAGATAGATGACCGAGTGTATGAAAGGCTGGTTTGATGAAAGAATTAATGAATTTGAAAGAGGAGTATTATGTTACATGTTGTGTCAAATCAAATCACTAACTCCGCACAGATATTAGAACTTAGTAGTGTTTTGTTTTCTTGCATTCGCTTCCTCCGTTGATCTCTTCACTTTCCATTCCCTTCTCTTCGTCAACATCACCCCACTCCTTCATCCCTTTTAGTGGAGCAACTGCTTTTCTCAGCTCCTGTTGGAGAGGTCGAGCTACCCTCACTCTCCTCGCTAGTTGGGAGCAAGCATTATCGAAGGCGCAGAATCAGAAACACGTACCGGCTACCTACATTTGCATGGTCCGTAGTTATATTTGGGAGTGAGTCGCTCTGCTCTTTGCCACACCCATGCTTTCATCATCTTTATGCATCGACATAATTTTATGTTATAATTATGAAATAAACAGCAAGAGCACAGGATCAAAACTACATGCTTTCAGTTGCTTGCTCAATGAAGACAAAGCCGGTGTTTTACTTTCCGCATTGCTATTGTCCATCCTTTGCCCTGTTAGACGATCTGCATACCTAGTCCGTTATGCGCACTTATTAAGCGCATACCTCTCATCCAGTTGTTATTGCCGGTAGACTGTAGGACACAAAATATACACTGGTCATGGAAGTCGAAGAAGGACAATTCGTCATTATGCGTTGATATGAAGTACAGGGCAATCATGTGGCATGATGTTACCTGTTGAGGTGCCGGCTGGAGACAGCTTAATGCCAAATTCTTTTCGTGGACAAAAATGCATTAAGTACACTAACAAGGAAAAAAGGACATTAGTTTGTTCAGAATCCATGAGAATAAGTGAAAAGTAACAGCTGGAATGGAGACACCTTTAAGTAATTAGTGCGCTCCATTGGTCCGATTGACAACCCACGTTAACTAGCACATAACTTTTTTTGTCGAAAAGGGAGCTGGCGCAGCATTTCGACTTTTGAGTTTCATTTCAATGTAACCACATGAGTGGAAGTAAAAACTATGCTTTGTGTTTATTAATTAACTCAATGCGCAATGAATGCAATCTCAGCACTTTTTGCTAAGTACAGGCTTGCATGTTGACTGCCAAGTTTGCTATCACGCACCGAATTCTCTGACGAGCCCTCTTTAAAATAAGTGGCCTGTTCATGGTGATGAGTGAACACTCTTGTTTTGCTCGACAAGTTTCTTTGCAAACATTGCTTTGGTGGTCGCCTTTCCTAAACTCTATGTCCTAATAAGGTACTTTATGTTGTTCAGCTTGGAAAAAACAGCTTATGTTAACTTTAAATTATCAAGCATATCTATTACATTGTCGCTCACTTTTGATTTTTCTTGACTTGTGGAGCAGTTCAACTAGCCGTTTTTTGTGGTCGTCTTTGAGCCGGCTAGTTCAATGTTTTGTATCATCAACACATGTATCAACACATTTAGTGGTCAACAATCTGACTTGTGGTGGCGGCCCTCGGGAAGACCGTTATCGCGTTCATGGTTGCAGACTCAGCCAGTCGGCCTGTCTGTCTGGCTGTCAGTCAGTCAGTCAGTCAGTCAGTCAGTCAGTCAGTCAGTCAGTCAGTCAGTCAGTCAGTCAGTCAGTCAGTCAGTCAGTCAGTCAGTCAGTCAGTCAGTCAGTCAGTCAGTCAGTCAGTCAGTCTGTCTGTCTGTCTGTCTGTCTGTCTGTCTGTCTGTCTGTGAGGATCCTCTTGCACTGCGTACCTCTTGCTACCCACCGGCTCCTCCGTCTTCTGCGGCAGCAGCACAGCCTGGATGTTGGTAACCACATCACCCTGCGCGATGGTCACACCACCCAAAAACTTGTTCATTTCCTCGTCGTTGCGATTGTCCACCTGCAGGTGACGAGGTATGATACGCGTCTTCTCATTGTCGCGTGCCATATGCCCGTCAACTCCAGCATCTCGCCAGCCAGGTACTCAAGCACAGTAGCCAAGTAGACCGGTGCTCCAGCACCCAAACGCTACGCGTAGTTGCCACGACGCAACAGTCGGTGCACTCGACCCACGGGGGGACCGCAGACCTGCCTGAATAGACTTCGTCTTTGTCGTGGCCCGCGACTTGCCTCCTCTGCCTCTTCCACTCATTCCTGATTGAAACGTTCCCCAGCCACCTGACGAACCACCTCCATTCTATTCTCGCCACCTATCACACTGAGAGACGCTTCCTATTGGCCACGCAACACCCCAACCACTTCACGCATCTCATTGGCTCTTCATTACCAACGTTTTCTGCCATTGGCCACTTTATTTGTCGTGCTGTACCCCACTGACAACTGCATCTGCCATGACTGCATCCCGTGTGGCCCAAACCATGGAGCATTCGTTTTTTTATTTGGGCTAACGAACTGATTTTGCCTCAACAGTGTCGAGGATTGTAGATATTGTGTGTACTGAACCATCGAATTCAACAATTCCGTGCTGTTCCACGCTCCTCCACTCACTCGTCTCTCCTCGAGATCATCAGCAATCTATCTCTCTTGCCATTCAAGCCCTACCCATCTGCCTGGTAACTGATGGATCGGCAGCTGCTGCATATGCGTGCGGATTGTTTGCATTATTGACATCATTATTGTTATTATTACATTTAATGGAAAATACGCAGTAGTTATGTGCTTTTGCGCTGTTTTACCACCAATTCACTAAATACCATCAACTTATTAATTTTAGCACTAACAAGGTCGTATTTGCAAGACAACCACACCGTCCTAACATCTCCTCCTTGAGGCCGTCTTGTGAGAGCACTGAGTATCACTCCATCCATCACAAAACCTACCTCTCTCCCCATTCTCCTCTTCAGTGTTGACCCAATCATCACACTCATCTTTGCACGCCTTACCACACCCCATATCCGTCATCTAAACCGCCTTACCTGCTCTCACCTACACTTAGGCAGACGTGAGCACTGCATACATGAACGCTAGCACCTCCAAGCAGCACACGAATAAAGACGAGACAGTATAGAGAAAGTGGTAGCAGAAGTGTGTATTTCCACTACAGCAACCAAGAATGAATGTGACAGTAGCAGTAGTGTCTCTCAGCATAGCCGCGCAATGCGTTCACTCAATCACTCACTCACTGTACTCCACACACATACATCTCATCATCCACTTGGATCCGGTGTATTTGGTCACAGCCTTAGTGCCCTTCGATACCTCGTGCTTTACCAGCTCACCCTGCGGCAGCAGACACACAGCATTCTGAATCTCTCTGCTCGTGATTGTCCACTTCTTACTGCAGTGCTTCAATCGACTCGGCGGCAATCCGCTCAAAGCTGTCGTTCACGGAGGATTTCATTATCGACAACGCCTTCGACGAGATGCCTGTGTCAGATGCACCTGACGCAACACCTTGTAGATGCAGATGGTGCAGCTCTTCTTTGTCTTACTCGTCTTCAACACCTTCACCTTCACCTTCGACACCTTCCTCGCAGCTTTGCCTGACACTATCTTGGGGACCACAACGACCGCCATGCCCTCGTCAGTGTAACGCGAAACCATGCCATCCACCACCGCCTCCTCCACACCTACTTATGCACGTTCCCTCCCTCATTATCGCTGGCAAAGTTCAACTCACACGCGTTAACGCACACGTCAGCCAATCACAACGCGTACAACTGCATAAGGCGTCTTCTCATTGGTTTAAGAGCGGCCAGAACCAGGAGGAGGATGATGTGGCGACGGTCGCCCGTGGGTCTATGCTGCCACGGTATCAGCTAGCCAACACTCGCTTTCGTCCACCCAAACACTGAAACATTCCTTCCATTTCTATCCATTACACACACACACACACACTTTCAGTGTTTTAGTTGCCAAAATCATTTTTAACGGGGTTGGGGCGGGCGTAGATGAACCAGCATGTGAATGTTTGCCCAAATGTGAATCAATAAATGCATGCTTGTTTTAACAGATACAAGAGAGATGTGTGCATAACGAAAACACCCACAACTATGTATCACGGTAAATATGCAAATGCTAATATTAATAAATAATTAGGTGGTCATTGATGATTAACGGTGGTAAAACAGCATAAAAGCAAATAACAACTACATATGCTCCGTTAAATATAACCTTTTGGTAATGTTTTCGATACTTCGCCCATCTATGGGGCAGTTGCTCTCCCATTAACACCCAGGTTGATGGATATTAGCGGAAGGCGAAGATGGGCGAATTGGTGGTATCATCCTTCTACACCTTTTTTAGCAAATAACATTTCTCTCTTTCCATTTCCGATAGGAATAAAATCCATATTTCTTGGCCAACCACAAATTAACACAGAATTTATTTTTATGTAGGCTGTTTTGCTATGGGATAGTGAGGAATCACTTAATAAACTTAATGCAAAATATATGGGCTTGACATTGGAAAGTAACTCGAACTGTTATGTACATCTTCGCAAAGCATCATACGCTGAGGAAGAAGAACAAATTAACGACACTTACCTGAATGTGTGAAAGCATCCGTAATGCTTTGTCTGTTCAGACTGCCGGTTTCGGTCACTGGGGTGGCCATATTGTACTAGATGGACTGGCTGGCCTCCAGGCTATGCTTAGCAGTCCCAAACCCTCTGCCCTAGAATCATGCTTTCTTTAGCCCTCGAGAAAGTATTGGGGCGCTACAGCATCATTAAATTTAAAGCGCCTGTAACGTCCCGAGATTTCTTTTAAGGTAAAGGAAGACATAGTACTAGGGCAGACTGCATATATTCTGGAAATAGAGAGATCGGAGGGCTGTTGGTACGGCCCGGACGCCGACCAACCGACTAGTACAATATGGCCATCCAAGTGACCAAAACCAGCGCTCCAAACAAACAAAGTTTTACACAGCCACTCTCTTCTTTACAGCTTCGTCCCCAACTCTTCCCCTGGTCAGACTCCCGTATCGGCCATCACAACGTAATCAGTGCTGGAATAAGCATCTACAAGCTAACTGCTTTAGTAATCGAGATTCAAGCGCATGTGTTCTTGCAGTGCCATCAATTCTGCACGAAACTCGGCGAATCTAAGGCGTATTTCTTAGTCCTTCTCGCCCACAACAATGTGTCCCAATGAAATGATGGGAGTCTGAATCAAAGTTTTCGAGTGAATCAAGACACATGAAAAACATGTTGTGATTCTGGGCTTTCTTGATGCAGTGGGCTAAAACCGAGGGTGCCGTAGAACCCTGAGCAAATGGAGCAATGGTGCCTCATAGGAACGGGTGTCACGAGATGCAAGCGTGCAAAGCACAAAATGATGCTATCGAAAGGCGTCTCGCAGATTCCACTTCTGTTGGTAGGCATTTTGGAGAAAGGAGGTGAGTTCCCCAAGAACAGGAAAGGGAGCTAACGAAGGATGCTTGATCCCTCTAGGCAGTTCACTGGACTTGGAGTTCACAGCTAGTGTCGCTTCAATTGTTAACAGCTTTCTTGCAGAACACGGAGGCAGGAAAGGTGCTAAAGGTGGATGTCTATCTCAGCCCTTCTAGTATGGATATCAGAAATTCTCCCATCCGTAGCACGTGCACTTCTTTCACACCTCTCAATTTTGCCACAATTAGTACAGACATGGATAAAAATCCACCAAAGTCGGGTCTGCTTTCCGCTGCCACCATTGTAGCGACCCAACACTTTCTGTAAGGCAGAAAAAGCATAGTGCTTGGGTAGAATATGTACCCTGGAAAGAGAGGGATTGGGGGCAGTTGGTATGGCCAGGAGGCCGGCGAACCGGCTAGCACAACGAAACCACCTAGGCGACTGAAACCAATAGTCTAAACGAAACATTACAATTTCCATCTTGCTAAATCGATTTTCTTGAATATTTGGTAATTTAATTTACCTTTTAAATAATACTCGTACGCATGTTTTTTAACTTTTGCAAATGCGATGAATATTTACGTGTATATTTGCCCAAATTCGCATATTTTCTGAATTTGGTTGTTTTGTTAAATACTAAAATGCGGGTTGGCTAGCCCAAATAGTTCTTTAGTAGTTTATAAAGACCAAAGCCGGTCGCGGTCGTTTTGGATTTCATTCCCTCATGCGGTTCGGGTAGTAATTCACAGGCTCGAATACCAGCTTGGGAGGCTTTGCTTGCATCAAATTTGGGTAATCCTAATGTAAACTTTGCTGTAATTGGTATAAACGATGCTTTTAACCCTTACTTTTGGGGAAATATATGTTTGTGGCGGAGTGTCATATGCTGAGAATAGAGGTATCACCTAGCCTCACTGGATGTGTGCCTAGTCTTGTACTTTGCTTCACGAATTCCACAGGTCAGAATGGGTAGTAGCTCGTCGACCTTTGTCATGTTTTTACCAGTTGTTGGTAGGTCCTTTCATACTTAATGCCTGATGAAATGTCGGTTACCATTGCTGCTATTCTCATGTTGGTAGAGTAGATTTAGGGAGCATGGGGCACTTTGTAGGTTAATTGTATGTCAACTTTGTGACCTTGGTTTTGTGGTGATGGTGTCTTTGAGAAACGTGTTATGTAGGGCCCAAATAGTTATTGAGTCGTGGGTTCAGCTTTGATGTGAGTTGGTGCTTAACACAGATCCAGACGCAAAGGAATGGTTACACGGAGGCCTGCGACTGCTTGTTCGGACATGTTTGCTTCAGTAGGCAGGTCGCACCTTGTGGGTGTCTTGAATGTTTGCTTTCTGAGGTGTTTTTGTCACTTACATTTGCGTTTTTAGCTTCGCAGTGCATTTGAATTCACTTTCCGGCCTTTCTTCTATCCCTTTTTCAGTATCACGAACTCACAATGATGTCGGGTTGATATTTGAAGATCCTGCGGAACGGTGGACAGTGCGAGATTCTCGAGTCACCTGGACAGGTGTCGCCCTGGTTCTGCGATGTGGATCATGTCGTGGACGATACCGGTGTGTTTAATGGCATTGCAATAGGCTTCGCCTCGTTTGGCATAAGCACTGGATAGTTGCATGGATGCAAGCTAGAGTGACAGGACAAGTACGCGATTAGAATTTGCATGGCAGGAAAGCTTACTGCCCTGTTTAGGAAAGGTGGTGGTCTGCGACAGTAATTGTCTCAGTGCTGAAATAGAGAAATTAAGGAGACTTAATGCAATTATTCATTAAACGTGGTCCAGTTTCTTTTGCTGAAATGATGTTTGCCTACCTTAGCAACTCGAGGTGTGTGTTCTTCATTGCAGTATTTGTTCATTTTTCACTGTGTGCATAGATGCATTTTTATGGTATTTTGCTGGTAATCAATGTTTAGTACGTGAAATGTACAAGTTTGTAGTCATTTACATATATGCACACGTTTCGAAATGTACATCTAAGTGTGCAAAGTTTTTTATTGGATGCGATTCACGAGGAAAAGCTGGTGGTTTATGAAGGAGGGTTTCATGGCGAATGGGACCTCATTTGTTGTCTATAGATGACGCTCATGCTTGTTCGTTGTGCTGAGCATTTGTGGGGGGACTTGATTTAAGTTGTCCCCGCGACTTTCTATGTGGTGAATTGATTTATGAAGGGGGATTTCATGGTTAATGTGACTTCATTTATTGCTGAAATGTGGAAAACCAGCCAAGCATGAAGTCATTATTGTCAGTTTCTGCTCTGAAATTCGCACATTGCATGTGGGACTTGTTAGCGCAGTATTATGTTGATTTTGTCAGCCTATCAAGAGTGGTGAATATTGGTGGTGAGCAGTACTACTGAGTGATACTCGCTTCTCCGCCGCCAATGCCTCCAGTGGTGCTTATGGAACGCTATTCAGCGGCATCCCAGACTCATCAGGCCACCAGCAACGTCTGTCGCTGTCGACGGTGGCAATGGCAGGGAGGAATGTGGATGTAAAAGCCGACCCATGGGAAGCCACTGAGACCGCATTGAGCGCCTTTGAACTCGGCGTCGCCGTGGACAGCTGTGGTGTTGCGATTATTCGACCTATCGATTCCGCTGAAAGTTCCTTTGCTTAATGTGGACTAGTCGCTCATCCTGGAAATAAACACCGCGTCCTTGTGCTCGGTGGACTTATGAACGACTGAGTGTGGTGTGAGCGCCACGCGAGACCGAAAAAAGGGAGTTGTGTAAGCTGAATTAGATGTTATTACCTTTTTGCATTCATTAATTATACTTGGTCTTTTTTAATTCAAGATGTTTAGGTTTATCAGCCTTGATCACTACGATATGAGATGGAGCCGATGTGTAGTAGATGTTGGGTAGTTGAATGTGTGGTTATACTAGGAGGCTTTGATATGTAAGCATGATTCTCTGTACGATTCGTTGCCACTTTCGATAATCGCTTGGCTAATATTTGAGGCTTAAAATGCAAGTTATTGGAGCGTATCCTCGCATAGGTAACTTGTCGAAAGAGGCGATTTCAGCTGCGCCTACGTGAGTGCCGCAGTGAGTGGGAAACCTTATTGCTGAGTGTGATTAATTTGTAGGTGAAACGGGAAATGGTCAATGATCTCATGCTCCGATTGCTTCTGCAGATTTTTACTTACGTGGCCTATGTCAAATGAAATTGTGTGATTTCAAGATTCTCGTGTGTGTGTGTGTGTGTGTGTGTGTGTTGTTTAGCGATCATCTGCAAGTTGATGGTAGTGAGTGTGTTTCCGCCGCCTGAGACAAGTGGTCAAGCTTGTCTTTGTATGCTTGCGATGTGCCAGTAGATTTCAGACCGGGAGCTCTATCAAAGCTTAAATATTCTATCACTTTATTTGTCGTGTTGTGGAATCGTTGGCAGGAGTTGGACTTTTCGCTTTTAGACCAGCATTTCTTCCACTGGTTAGCACATTGTCATCCCATAGGGAACTAGCTCACACCATGGGGATGAGGTGACTGACGGCGCAGTAGCCTTACCGAGAAGAGCACGGAGGATGGCGCTGGACAAGGCGAAGTGGATTATGTAATGCGTTGATGGTTTGTTGAATGACGGATTTTGGTGATGGGGTGACTTATTTGTCTTGTTGTTGTACGTTCGTGGAGTGTGTTGCTGGTATGTCAAATGCACTTCTATGTATACTGCCCGAGTACGATGTCTCGTATCGTCTTCGGGGAGGGGTAGAGCTGAGAGAACTGCAGTACGCATGTATGCATTGGCGATGGAGATGTTCCACTGCGTAGACGCAGCTCATTTGCATTACCAGGTGATGGCTGCGGCATATTTTGCCTCAGCAGGTGTGGAAATGTTTTTATTTTGTTGGACCGCAGTTTGTTGGCACAGGTGATGGGTGCATTTCAAAGTGCAGTCTCGATTTACTTCCCCATTCAACTGTTGAGTGTGTCGTGATTTGTTGAAAGGTGAAATGCCACTACTTAGCCTTGGGAACAGCTTTAGAGGGCAGAGAATGTGCGACTTAGAGGTAGTTGGGTGGACGGGTCTGAAAGGGTGAGTTGTGCTTGGGAAAAGACGCGATATTTACAACCACTTTTGCAGGAATATACATACCAAGAAGGCGGGAAGGGTGAAAGTAGCCTGAGTAAACTTGCAGTATCTTTTCCTTCGTGGGGTGGCTCTAAAATGCTGTCATGTTGCTATGCCAGTGCGCACTACTTTTAAGTAGATGTGATGGCTAGCATTACCATTGGGCAACTACGTGGGGGTTAGTTTATTGAATCCCTTTACTAGCATCCGCTAGCGTACCTGGAGTCCTTTGTGTCCTATCTATGCCAAAGGTGAGTTTAGTCTACTGGCTTTTCAACCGCCTTGTTGGCAGAGCAGTGAAACGCCCATCTAGTTGTTAATGCTGAGCTTAAAGCAGAAGCGAAATCGCCTGATGAACATTTCGATTTGAGTAGGTGATCAGAATTTCAAATTGAAAACAATTTGAAACATCTTTCCATGAGGCTGGACTTGCGTAAAGTGCCAGTCAAGACAAAAGTGAAGCGAGGTTGGTGCTAGCTATAAGACTAATAGCTACGTTCTGAATTCTACATATTTGCATTGCTAAAGTAAGCAATGGGTTTTTGACGAAACAACTTACTTTTGTGACCTAATAATGGTTGGTTTGGGCAAATTAATTCTAATATAAATGCATAGCGTCGCATTGTCGCATGAGCTGAAAGCACGTAGTGTTACTGATCCAAAGACCTAGTGTTAATTTATTTGGCTAAATTATCCAAAAACCAGTTTGTACTGTCTTTTTTTGCCTTATGATGAAGAACTTCTGCCTCTGAAGGTAAGGACGTTGATGACCTTGAGAATATCCAAACGCCGCACCGATGGGACGCTATAGCAAGGCAAATGCAGTTAATAAAAAGCAAACGTTGGAATCCAAAATGAGAGTTAACTGGGTCTTGAGTCCAAATTTCTAAATTCAAAAGTTGACTTTTTCACAAAATAAAATTCGAAATTAGTGGAGCATTTGTAGCGTGAACA
This sequence comes from Taenia multiceps, assembly GCA_001923025.3. Taxonomy (NCBI): domain Eukaryota; kingdom Metazoa; phylum Platyhelminthes; class Cestoda; order Cyclophyllidea; family Taeniidae; genus Taenia; species Taenia multiceps. The sequence goes on from CM010313.2 coordinate 9,659,506, forward strand.
GTAAATACGAGGTGTTTGAAATGCTTAAAAGAGGAAATGGGCAGATGAGGGGAAAGTAGAATGGAGTGATTTTTGCGACTTCAAATTTCAAAGACGTTGTCCACTTTCCTCTTATTAGATTAAGCTGTAATCGTAATGCTTTGTTGCTCGTTTGGCTCTCATTTTCGATACGACGATCCGGGTAGGCCAGATTCTCTTCGCAGATTAAGCTGGCCTCTGAGCCATGCCAACTGCACCAGTTATTTTCTGTCTGTCGAATATATGTGTGTTGTGTCTTCTTCTGCCTTCAGAGAAGTCTTGGAAGGGGCGCAGAATTTAAATGCAAGTAAAATGTCACTGTCTTAGGCATATCATATTTACTAGTCCGAATGCCTTTTCAATTCATGGTGGCGTTCGCTGCTCTCGGTTGCTTTAAATATCTTTGAAGATCATCGCGAAAGGTAAACAATAGTGTTTTTCTCCTTAAATATTTTGTTTGCGGTGGAAAACACACCTGAGCAGTTAATTTGCTCACAGCATGAGGACGACCGAACTATTCTGGGTAAACCCAAGGTAAAGTTCACTGTGTTTCTCCATGCCTCGAAAGGGTTTCTCGAGCGCTGCTAATCTCTGGCAATTGAAGTTCTGAGTTATTTCATCGGGTAAATGCGAAGCTCTTTTTATCTGACTGGACTTTGTGGAAATTCCTGTGCCTCCATTTGGTCGATAAAAAGGTACTGCGCAAAAGCTAACGCACAGTGAGTAGTCAGGTATCATCGAAATGCATGAGAAGACTTGCTACGAGGAGGCCTTTAAGTACGCTTTGGATTTTCGGGTACTGCTTTCTCGACAAGTGTGGAACAGGCTTCGAATCTTGATTGTGATAGCGACTATTTCAGTGAATGCGATAGAGTAGGAAGCCTACTACTGTTAGCGGATAGTTGTCATAATAGTGCAAAGGAATCCGGTTGCATTGGATCAGCAGATCAGAGTAGAACAAATCTTTGTCACTGGTTTAAGGATTCTCTCTTCCATCTCTGCCTTCGCCTCATTAGAATAATCGGATTGGCTATCGAAAGGCACTTTTAGGGTGCCGTAAAGATATACCAGAAATAGAGCTTAAATGGCTCCTATTCGCCCTCCCTTCGGAGATCAATGCGTCCACTCCATTTTGAAATTTGCGTGTGCTGACTGCTTCCAACGCCACAGGTACGTCTAAACAAACATGTGCTACAGTTTAAAAGTAACATCCATGCTAATGCTGTGTAGTTGCAGCTGCTGCGGAATTCAAGGCAGATTAAGGTGGTAGCGTTTTTGTGCGCTCATTAGGCTTGTCTTTGCTTGGTGTTTGAGTAAAACAGCCTGGTAACTGTATGGCAGTGAGATTTCTTCCAAAGTGAAAGAATACATTATGCATGTAAACAAGCGTACATTGGACATAGGTTAAGGTGAAGATACAATTGTGGTGCATCTAGGTAGCTTCTCAACCATAGCAAGAGTGAAGCAGATAAACAAAGTGGCGCAGAGTCCTTTTTTCTCGCTTAAGTGCCGTCCTTCCTGTGCCCCTTAGTTAACCTCCCATGCCATCTGTCACGTAGGAGTTGGTGCCATCAGAGGAAACATTTGCGAGCCAGCTATGCCATCAATCAAGTTTCCACAGGGGATTAAGAAAGATGAAGGCACTTCTGAGTCAATCATTTACCTCCCCTAAAATGATCTCCAACCCTCAAAATGTACTGAGAACAACAATGGCTTGCCTTAGAGACTGGATGGCTGAGTGCTCAATTTTGCTTGCACACAACTACTACGCAAAGCAATTAGTAGCGATGATATCACCGCATGTCATCGTTGGAGTCAACTTAATTCTTGATTCTGAAACTCCACTATTTCTGGATAATTCATGTACTTACAACGATGGTTTGTATAAAAATTTTTGCATGGCGACTGAGGCTAGCGTCGAAAATGGCCTAGTGCATAAAAAAGATAGACGTGCGTATCCACCACGGATTGGGACGGTTCACATGAGAAATGCCTGGATGCAAGGGATATTCTGCTTCCCTCACGAAAATCTCAACCAAAATTTATGCTTTCAACTGCAAGCCACAGGACGCAACTAGTACGTGTCGACTCCGATTGCAGGAAAACGTGAGTGTTATTTCAAAAGAAAATTCATCACTACTACTACTTACTGCTATTCTACCTGAGCAGATGAGGGCTTATCCACTCATGTATACAGCTCTTATACCTGGTTGCATGCAAAGTGGGCGATCATCAGTAGAAAAACGATAACCAACTTAAGAGGCCTCAGAATGGTCCCAGCTAAATGCTTGAATTAAGCTAACACATGAAAAAGAATGATCGCTCTATGCACTCCCGACTATGTTGAGGAATGATGTATCAATGCTTATCAACATCACCGCCTACACAGCTGCTCTTCCTAGACTGAACAATCTATTCTCGTAAGTCCAATCATAATATCTCTTCTCCTTTTTATTTTAGGATTCCTGCTATAAAAGTGGTAGAGCTTATTTTGCATTTTGAGCGGTTCCTTCTACATTTTTAAGTGTCATTCAATTCATAATCATTTGCATTTGGGTGTGATGACTACTGACTAAAGGTCTTTGAAAAGCATGGGCCTATTTAGCTAATCAAAATGCAACTTTGTCTGGCAGCCATTTCCACCATTCAGTAGCCTTTGGGTGGCTCCATTCCATTTGAATGTGACAAAAGCACCTTTAACAATAGAGCACATAAGTTGTTGCTTATGCCACATTTCGTTGGGGCAAGCCTTCAAATTATTTTATTTCATTGCGGTCACCTGTTTGATTATTGCGTTTTTAGTTCTCCTCTGAGTTGTGCCAAACCCATAAGGGATAACGGTAAGGAATCGAGGAGCATAGCGGACAATGAGATATGCAAATGGAAACGATTTTATTACCAGTTAATAGGACGGCTTTACATTGACAGTACTCATCACTTAACTAATGACTATGCTCTACGGGGAGCATTGTTATAATGGAATGCTTCTGAAGAGCGATTTGGGTGTCCGATTGTTTGGGTGAACGTTTGGTGTTTGTCACAGTGTGTCTACGTATAGGCTAGCTCCTTAATTACCAGAAGATAAGGAGAAGAAGGAGGTGCAAGGAAAGGTGGAGAAGGATGATAAATAAAGAACAAGTGTTAAAGTTACAACTTAAGGCATTCTGGTTGTAATTGTAAGAACGAGTGATTTCAACAAGAATTCACTTCAAAACCACCGGATTGATGTGTGCAAGCATACATGGAAACAGGATGAATAGTGGATCTACTCTGTTTGAGACAACCTAGGACAGAGCTACGTCGCAGGTTGAAGTGAGAAATTTGGCCGTTTAGGGTCTTTGTAAATGTGGATGTACACAATCGAGACACCTCTTGCGTGTCTGGAGAGGCAATTCTTGGTGCCACAAATGTGTTGGTGAATTATCCATAAACGCGCAGCACTTTGAAGTAGAGATAATTGAAAACGAATAGTGGCTACTCGCAGTCTACTTGGCACGACGATGGTAACCTGTTCGCACACGCGGTGTAAGTGTAGGTGCTACTGTGATCTCTCATGGTGCAACCACCAGCATTTGACCTTGCACTATATAATTGGCAGTAATTTCACTCACGAAATAAGATTATTATTTGGGGGAAAGCTGTTTAAAACATCGCCACGGTGCATACTATTGGCGAAAAGGACCACCTTTTATTCGGAATGCAAAATTTGTCATTATGCGGCACTGAGTTTGGTGCAAATATGGTGAAAAGTAAAAGATAAGGCAGCTTAAGGGAGAAGAGGTTCACATCAAAATGAAGCTACAGAGGTGGACATTACTGCTGACTAGAGTTTATTTTTAGGAAGAGCTGATTTTACTGACTTAATCTTGCATAATGCGCACATCATGTACCCAATGTGACATCAAAGGATTCAATTTTTACATGCACAGTTCTTGCACATAGAATTTTTCATTTTAAAATTTGCTTCAAATGCGTGAGACTTTCGAGAATTGTCGCAAATGGTTCCAAACGCACATCGAAACCCACGGACATGCACACCTACAACATAAGCTTCCTTACCTGACTGCTTTACACTAGAGAGGGTAATGATCATGTGGAGGACCATGGCACGCCGATCAAGCATTCCTAGGTTAATGCTTTGAGCCACATTGACATTTGAATATTACCAACAGCAAGTCAATAAGTTTTCGCTTCTCTACAGCTTCATTTCTACCATCACCATTTCAACACTGAGCTACTCACTTAAGGGCGTAAACACATCAAAGCCTACATTGTGCGTCATTACTTTCGTGTGTGTAGTTGTCAACCAATAGAAGCAATAATTAATGGCCGTTCCTGATTGGCCAAGAGCATTCAGGTGCTTAGTTGACACTGTGAAACAGTCAGTTAGCAAGAGCAATTAATATAAAGAGTCCCTAGTTCATGAGGACCATCATTGCCGGAACGTACACACTGACATTGCCTATTCCTCGAAAGCATGTCAGCAAGTCCAGCTATTGGCATTGACTTGGGAACCACCTTCTCTTGTGTCGGCGTTTTTCAAGATGGCAAGGTTGAAATCATCGCCAATGGCCTGGGTGACCGCAAGACACCGAGCTACGTCGCATTCACGGATAGAGAATACCTCACCAGTGCTGCCGCAAAGAAGCAGGCAGAAATGCATCCTACAAATACGGTGTACGATATAAAGCGACTGATCGGACGTCGCTTCACTGACGAGGCAGTGCAAAGTGATATGAAGCACTGGCCATTTAAGGTGGTAGACTCGAATACAAAGCCAAGGGTTGAAGTGAAGTACTGTGGTAAGACAAAACGATTTACTGCAGAGGAGATCTCGTCTATGGTGCTGCTGGAGATGAAGCAGACAGCAGAAGCTTATGCGAGCAAGAAGATAACAGATGCTGTGATCACTGTTCCAGCGTATTTTAACAGCAACCAACGTCAGGCAACGATTAATGCAGGCAAAATGGCAGGTTTGAATGTGATGCGTATCGTGAGTGAGCCAATGGTAGCTGCTCTTGCCTACGCTTTGGGCAAGAGGGTTGACAGGCAGCGCAACGTACTCATCTTCGATTTGGGTGGTGGCACCCTCGGTGTGTCTGTCATGTCCATAGAGAATAAAAAAGTCGAGGTGATTGCTGTTGGTGGCGACACGCACTTGGGTGGTGGTGACTTTGATTCTCGACTGGTGGATTACTGCCTGAAGAAGTTTAAGAAAGATCACAGAGGACTAGAATTGGCACTCAACGCAAAAGCCATCAGTCGTCTAAGAAAGGCGTGTGAGAAAGCAAAAAGAACGTTGAGCTTGCTTGAGTGCACAAGCATCGATGTGGGATCGTTGTATGAGGGCGTCGCTTTCTCTGTGTCCATTTCACGGTACCAATTTGAGCAATTGTGCTCGGACCTCTTCGATAGAATGTTGGCTATAGTCAACCAGACGTTGAGCGATGCAAAGTTGAACAAGGCCGATGTTTACGAGGTATTACTGGTGGGTGGATCAACGCTTATATTGAAGGTTCAGCACTTACTGCAGGACTTCTTTAGTGGCAGTAAGTTTGACAGGTCCATCAATCGAACGAGGCAGTATCGTGTGGTGCAGCGTTGCTGTCGTCTAGCATGATTGGCAAACAGTCGCTGGTGATGCTGGAAGTAGCACCATTTTCAGTGAATTTGGTGGAGCCAGGTGGTGCAATAACGACGCTGATAAAGCGTAATGTGAAAATTCCATCGAAGAAGACAATGGTGTGCACTACATCCGTTAATAATCAGCAAAACATGTTATTTTGGATGTACGAAGGTGAGCAATTGGTGACAAATGTTTACAACTTGGTGGGAGATTTTATCGTGCTGGGTTTTCCACCTTCACCGCGTCGGTTTCCTCAAATAGAAGTTACATTTGCTATTGACGGAAATGGCATTCTCAGTGTGTTAGCGGTAAACGTCTTGTCAGGGCAGCAGATGGACGTCTATGCTAGGTATACTGGTCGTCTTTCAGAAGCGCAGATTCACCAAATGATGAATGAAGCTGAGGAGTTGAGGCTGGAGAATGAGAAGCAGAGAAGTAAGATGACAGCAAGGAATGAGCTAGAAAGCAACATCTTCACCATACAATCGAAGTTGGAAGACGGCGAGTTAAGGCAACGCATTCGTGTGAGACCGCGCTTAAGTGGATAGAACTCGACCAGGAGGCCACAGAGAATGACTACGAGCTTATGCGCAAAAAGGTTGAAAGTGAGTGCAGCCCCATTTTGGCAGCGAAGCAACACAGTTTGCAGGCACGGAAACGTAGAATGATATATTGACAAAATGAATTATCTTAGCTCATTGGATCCTAGGAATCATAAAGTGACCAAAGACGGAAACCCGTTTACCCTGTTTTGATTACTAAGCCTAACCCTAACCCAGAGAGCCATTACTTCTTTTGCCTTGATGTGGCCACATGCATGAGCATGAAATAAATCTTTTCTCTACCCACTTGGCTACTCATTTACCCATGCACGTGCCTTCTGATACATTTCCTTATTAATTTATTTTCCTACGGGACTGATCGACAAATATTCCGAAGAGAGCTCAAGGACGACCACTACTTCACATTTTTATGTGAGTACTGCAGACAATTTATTAATGGGTAATCATCCCAATATTTACTTGACTCTAGCCATTCAATTCGACGTTCCCTTTATGTAAAGAACCAACTTCGTACTACCATGTAGCACGTCTTCATTTCATAACCAAATGACATAGGGTCCACTGGGAAAGAGGATGTCTCTCAGGGTGCCCATTACAAGGCAGACCAAGTAGAATTCTACACCAATTTCACCATTCACGCAGGTGTCAGTGCTAAATTCAAATGCCTCTGCTAAAGATTTTGTGTTCCAATGCCTTAACTTGCCCAAAATTTCCAGAAGCTGCCTTCTTCCACACAATCACTAGTGTCGACAATGGCAAGTACACCATCGAACTCGCGTAAAGGTAACCTAGGCTAGACATAGGCGAGCTGATCCTGCTCTTCAGTTGAATAGCATCAAATATGAGTTTAGGCATGGAGTTAAGAACTGTCTCCTTAAAGGCCAAGGCAAATCATTGCGTCGAATAAAAAAATCATGCATGCTTCGACGCATTGAATGAGTGAAAGAATGGGATGATCGCCGTCGTGCTTCCCTTTGTCTCATTCCAACTACTTGTCTTAAAGTTAAACATTTGCACACTGACGTCTCCTTTCCACGAAGGAGCACGTCAACTTGCCCAATCACTCTTAACCACCTCCATGTTTGTCTGCACTGACTCTCATCTTTCCAATGCTTCTGCCTTCCCCGACGCTTCCCTGTGGAAACATCGCGTTAATTATTAGAGAGTGCCGTGAGGACTAGTGGTAAGATCGGATCTGTGTGTGCACGCTCAATTGGTTGTGTGTAGACCTAGACTTTGCAGTCATGTCTCGCGCGATTGGTGCAGCTACGATCATAACAGTCGGCGTCTTAATTGAATAGACGAAGCCGATGACAAAGTGTGACTTGGAGACCTGCGCGAATGGAACACATTGACACACAGTGTCTAATCAAATTGCTACCAAGGACCTCCTTGTCACAATTTATCAAATGAAGTCACTTATGGGGTGGCAAAACCATGGTGCGGGTAAGATACGAGTCGCGCGTCGATCGACTTAACAGGAGTTGGTCGAAACGGCACTCCTTTTAATCCTTTTTAGAACATAATAAAAATTCGCCATTGAAATTGGAATCGTGATGGATGGAAGGAAGGAAGCACGAACAATCCAACATCAGTTTCTGTACGTGCACACACTCAATTGCAAAATGTGACTCGAATTATTCATTTTCCGACGTTTCTAAACCAAATTAAGCATCGGTTTTAATGGATCAAATGAAAGCTGGCATTTGAAGGATTGTTTGTTACATTCATCAATTGTAACTAATGTGCTAACCCACTCGAATCACTGTTTTGCAGTTCCTCCTCCAGTGGATCACAACCTTCCCAGTACCGTCGCATAACTCTCTCACCACTGGAGGCCTAAGCCACAAGCATAGACATCTCGTAGACCTCCTTCAGTAAGGACACTAATCATTATGTAAATAGGGAATGAAGTGACAAAATGTGACATGCTGTGTGGCGCTTTATTTTTCCACTGAATATCCACCTAAGAGTGCTAACAATTTAGAGGACGCTTGTTGAATAGGTAGATGAGGATGTGGTTTGGTAAGTGCAGAGACAGAAAAACAACTTGGAGTAGATTTCGTTATGCAGAAAGCCAATTTCCAAAAGGATTGCAGGACTTTTGAACACACGCTTTCGGTCATTTCTGCCCATATTATGGGCGAATTTCGACCCACAAGATTCAAGACCCACTCATGGCAGGCATGAGTAAGAGGGCCATAGACACCGGCCAGCCTCATGTGGACCACTAAGTGACAGTTTGATTGATGTTGTCGTTTGGTCTGTAAGAAAGCAATCCCATTAACGCCCAATACAGTTTTGACTAGCCCCTGCTTCAGTTGAGATGCAAACAGTTGAGCGTTCTTGTGTAAGCTTAGTTCATCCTTTATGACCAAGTTCCATTTATTCCTTGGGAGTGTTTCAATGAACAAAATTGCCATCACTTTGCTTTAAAAGGGGATAAAATTTGAAGCAACCAAAGAAGACTTAGCACAGCATCAGCACAGTCAATTCGAATCACCATTTGCACCCATTCTGCCAATTTAGGGATCAAGACTAGGGATACAATCGTGGCTTCTGGTGGAATACCTCCCACCACCCGATCATCAACTCATTCCCCAAAACGATTATGCATTGCTTATTTTAACCACCTATGCACTCATACATCACAAATCGCAGATCAAAACCTAAATTCAGCAGTCAAAACAATCTGTGTTCATATTGGAAGCAAAGTTTTCAGACCAAAGACTCTAAATCATTGGTAAATCAACAAAATGGTAGGAACATCGTTGAGCTGAATGCCAACCTGACCCACACTAACGGTGCTTCCATGCCAAGTGCCATTTGTTAGCCACTGTTGGGGCAAATTTATTTATAGGAAGACTGAAAACTCTCCCACCCTCTGCGTAACCTCAGCAAATGATCCAACCAATCACAAAAGCCGTCATCGAGGGCGGTTGGGGGTTACACAAGTTGTAGACTTTTCCAGCATTTGCTTAAGGCTGGCGCGACATCGCGAATGCTAACAGGAGAATTATCGGATAAGATAGGGGCATTTTTATTAACCGGAAGATCTGACTCACTAATACAAAGTGTTTCTCCACGAAGACATCTCTTGTAATTGGAGGGCTGTGTGGTAGGAGAAAATAGGCTAGCACGTATACAACAGGAGATCACCTCAATGCCACCAGATTAATGTGTGTAAGTATACATGGAAACAGAATGAATAGTGGACCTTCTCTGTTTGAGACATAACCTAAGACAGAGCTACGCCGCAGGTTGAAGTGGGAAAGTTGGCCGTTTTGTGTCTTTGTAACTGTGGATGTACGAAATTGAAGCACCCACTGCATGCCTGGCGAGGCAATTCTTGGTGCCACAAATGTGTTGGAAAATTATCCGCAAACGCGCAGCACTTTGAAATGGTGATAATTGACAGCGAATGATAGTATGCCAACTGTAAATGAAAACTGTGCTAATCGCAGCCTACTTGGCACGGTGATGGTAACATGTTCGCACACGCGGTGCTACTGTGATTTCTCATGGTACGATCACTAGTATTCGAACTTGCACTATACAACTGGCCGGGAGCATGTAAAAGCAGGCAACGTGGTGTTACCACTTCGAAGTTCCATCGTAAAGTGATTTGCTTAAATCGTTTGGGCATGAGCTCGTCCTGTCTTTTGATTACTTCATGGTGGAGAACTTTTGCCACAAAGGCGAGGACGACGATGACCTGGAGAATACCACAATGTCAAGCTGATGGGACGCGATATCGAAGCAATTGTAGCTAATAAGAAAACTGTGATTATATAGAGTGAGAGTTTGATAGGTCTTAAATCGAGAATCCAAATGTGCAGCAATAAAGTCTGTTGTGCAATAAGGCTGAATAGCAGTAGAGCATTCGAAACGTTAATAAGGAATAAACAAATGACAGCCTGAAGGCGATCAAGCCCACGTCTCCATTGTCTGTTTCAGCAAGGTACAAAATAACTGGGAATTGAGCCTACATAGAATCTTTGCGCCTTTATTACCAAAACTCCCGCTCTTCTTTATATTTGACTCTTTGGATGTTTAATGTTCATGCAACACGATGAAAAGGTAATGCATAGCAAAAGATAATGCATTACTCCTACAAACTTTTGCACTGCGAAGGATGGATCTTCTTATGAGCAAGTTTTGACCTTTGCGGTATTTCCTTCGAGGTCTTGCATTGCGTTGGCATTAGGGATTGTGGAAGGCTTGTTTCGCACAGCCTAAACTCGCAACGAGTGGCATGATTTTGGGAAACAGACCTCAGCCTCGGTTGCTGTTTGCCCTCCAGCACTTGGAAATCGCGCCTACGATGGAACTACACATCAACACCTAGAAAGCAAGCACAAAGTTAGAGGTTGACCTTGACACCTTAACTTCGATTCGCTGGCAATTGCAGTGGTTCATCACTATCACCATATAATTATTCATTACCATTTTCAAGTTACTCAAAGCGCTTTCAAATGTAACAGTATTTTTGATGAGGAACTTCTGCCTCAACTTGACGAAGCGAGTCAACGCAGAATCGCAGTCGTCGGTATTAACTGGCGTGACTTAGCATGAGACTTTTAGATGTAAATAAGAGGAATGCAGAGCATAGCAAAGAGTGCAATGCACATAAGGAGGACAGTTGATACCTCCCTACATGGCGCTGCAAATAACGAGAGGTATGAACTTCTTTGATCACCTAATGAATTGGCTAATTCACCTCTGCGGCTGGAAGGGAGAGTCAGTCCTGGAAGGCGCTGTGTGATGTGAAGTGGTAATGAGAAGATTCACTCACCACGTCCGAGAAGTCAACGCCCCTATCACACGCAGACCCTGTTGATGGCGCCTAGAGAGGAGCAATTCATGAGGCATCAATTAACTGCCAAGCGCCTTGAAACGCTATGCTCTCACTTCCCTTTAAAATGCTGCAGAAAGTTCTGCCACCTCCGCAGAACAATTTGAATCCCTGCCTTAGCGGGCACTCAGCATTATGGCTCAAAGCTTTGGTGATTGTAGCGATAACTAAAGGGAAATGAAAGAATTGCCAAAGTTGAGTTTCCCGCTTACATCTCAATTAAAGCACGATTTCGTCTCTTGCACCAGTCCCATTTTCAACTAAAATGAGCTAAGGTGGTCATGGAAAAGCCTGAGAACTATCTGCATAAAATGCGGGATTCTGGTGCAAAAAAGGATACCTAGACAGGGACAGGTTCAAAAAAGTCTAGCGTTGCCAGGTTTTAATAGATTTGAAAACTCTCCGAAACAAATAACTACTCAGGGGCGAGATTTCATCAAATTCTACAGAAGACACGCTAAAAGCAACATTACCTCGATAACTCGCTCGCGGTACCATCTGCACATCAGGCTACAGCTAAGAACAGCAATCACAAAAGGACGAAGCCTGCATAGTGATGGAAGTTATGTTTTACAGGCAATAAATGCTTCATCATGTCATCTTGCTTTCTATTTCAGCATTGCACACGCTCTACTCCCTCATTTCATTCTTGGAGAATTCTATTTAATGAACGCCATTTGGAGATAGTAAGAGCTTAAATTGGAACATTGTCTTGATCGGCTCTCGCTAGCGCTGAATCATCATTCAGTGCCAATAATACGAGTGCATTATACGAGTGGAAGGCCGGCACTCCCTGGACAATTCAGTCCTACTCACTTCACCATCAGCAGACAGGAGGTCAGAGGACTAATGACAAGGGGTCGTCTTTCACCTGTGACCTTCTGAAGAACATCAATAAATCCATTTCCTATCACATGCCTACCATGTTGTCAATATTGGCTGAAGGAAAGTATCACATAAAAGACCAGCAATTACTTTGCTAAACAGGTTTAAGACAATTAAAGTTCCTTCCAGTGTTATAGTGCTTACCATTCTGCACCATCAGACTACTTTTGTGGACATTACAGCTCTATCTTTTTAAACGAATAAAATGCTAGATGCATATCGGCTGAAATCATTTTGTCATAAAGACTATTCCGATTCCTTACTACTCACACTGAGGGCGCATTTTCGTGGCCCACATGGGGACCGGCAGAATGACCATCTTAACCATACGCGGTACTTATACCAGGAAAGGGGAGCACTTGTCGAGAAAGCAGTGCCCCAAAATTTAAATTGAACTTAAAGGCCTTCTCGTAGCAAGTCTTCCCATATTTTGGTGATACCTGACTGCTCACTTTATACTAGCTTTTGCGTGGCAACTTTTATCGGCCAAGTAAAAGGATAGGAATTTTCACAATGCCCCATCTAATAGAATTAGCTTCATATTTATCTGGTATAACAACTCAAAACTTGAATTATTAGAGCCTAGCAGCGCTCTAGCACATTGAGCTTTACTTTGGCTTTGCTCGGAATAGTTCGGCCATTCTCAAATTGTGAACCAATCAACAGGTCAAGTATGCTCTTCACCGCAAGCAACTGACGAAAAGGCAAAAAATACTATGTTTCACCTTTCGTAAAAAGGCACTTAAACTAGCACATACGATGTGCCTAAGACAGTGACATTTTACTTGTGTTTAACTTTTGCTTGATAATGGTTAAATTGTTGGTGAGTCCCTTTCGAGACTTCCCTGAATGCAGAAGAAGACGTAACACGTACACGTTTGGCAGACAAAAAGGAATTGGTCCTGCTGGCATGGCTCAGATGCCAGCCCACTCTGCAATGCGGATCTCACCAACCCGATCCGTCGTAACAGAAACAAGAGTCAAACGCGCACCAAAACATTACGACTACAGTTTAATCCAATAAGTGGAAAGTGGACAATGTCTTTGGAATGTGAGGTGGAGAAAATGAATATACTCTAATTTTCCTCACTTCTCCCTTTTCCTCTTTTGGGCATGTCAAACCATCCATTAAAAAAATAAGTGAGTCTTCTGCAATGCTTGCGCTACATTATCATCCTCATCTGTCTGTCCACTCTCGGGCCAATCAGAAAACGTCTGATGCAGCTGTTCGCGTTGTAATTGGCTGACGTGTGCGTTAACACGAGTGAGGTGAGCTTTGCCAGCGATAATGAGGGAGGGAATGTGCGGTAGGTGTGTAGGTGTGGAGAAAGCGGCGTTGGGGTGCTCGTTGGTGCGGTTCACTGACGAGAGGGTGGCGGCTGTTATGGCCCCAAAGTAGTGCCAGGCAAAGCCGCAAAGAAGGCGTCGAAGGTGAAAGTGCCGAAGACGGACAAGGCAAAGAAGAGGAGGAGGGGGAAGGAGAGCTACGCTATCAACATCTACAAGGTGCGAAGATGATTGTGATGACTGGGTCAGTAGTGAAGAGGGGGATGGGGGGAGAAAGGTGGGCTTTGTGCTGGACAGAGTGATTATCGGTGCTCCTGCAAGATGGCTTCAAGATGATGTTAGGACGATGTGGTTGTCTCGCAACTACGACCTTGTTGGTGATAAATTCAATAAGTTGGTGGTATTTAGTGAACTAGTGGTAAAGCACCATAAAAGCAACTACCTACTACATATTCCCCATTATATGTAATGATAACAATAATGATAGCAATAATGTAAACAATCCATACGCAAATGCAGTAGCAACTGATCTAGCAACCACCAGGTTGATAGATATGGTTCGAATGGCAAGATAGATTGCTGATGCCCTCGCGGAAGGACGAGTGAGTGGAAGAGCGTGGAGCAGCACGGAACTACAATTCTCGACTCTGTTGGGGTGAAACCGGTTCATGTTAGCTTAAATAAAATACGAATGCCCCTTGACTTTAGCCACGCGAGATCTGGTCATAGCAGATGCAGTGTGATGAATGTGGAGCCAATGGTAGGAGGTGTTGGCGGTGGAGAGGCAATGAGATGCGTGAAGTGGTAGGGCGCGTTGTGCAGCTAATAAGAAGTGTATGTCAATGTTACCAGTGATGGGTATAGTGGAATGGAGTGCATCACGTGATAGATTCACGTTACAATCGGTTAGTCGAGAGCGAGGGAGGACTGAGTGGAAGAGGCAAAGGAGGCAAGTCGCGGGCCAAAGCGAGAACTAGGTCGGCGAGGGCGTGTCTACAGTTCCCCATGGGCCGAATGCACCGACTAATGCATCGTGGCAACTACGCGGAGCGTGTGGGTGCTGGAGCATCGGTCTGCTTGGCTGCTGTGCTCGCTGGCATACTTGGCTGTTGAGGTACTGGAGTTGGCGGGTAATGTGGTGCGCGACAACAAGAAGACGCATATCATGCTTCATCACCCGTTGCGATTGGCGAGTTGTTGGGTGGTGTGATCATCGAGCAGGATGGTGCGCTGCTCAGCATCCAGGTGGTGCTGCTGCCGAAGAAGACGGAGAAGGCAGTGGGCAGCAAGGAGTACGCAGACCAAGTGCCTCCTCCTCGCAGACAGGTCGACTAACTGAGTCTGCAACCATAAACGTGATAACGGCCCTCTTGAGGGCCCCCACCACAAGTCAGGTTGCTGGCCACTGAATGTGTTGATCGACCGGCTGACAGTTGTCTGTTGGTTTGCCTTAATGCCCTACTGGGTGTGGGAACTGCAGTGTTGGCAGTCAGAATTACGACGGGAGATTGGGATGGAGTGCAGTGTTCTCCCTTCCTACATTGTTCAGGCTTGCGCTTTGCGTCAGTGGCCTGGTGGTGTAGTGGCTTGTTATGGCACAAGAGTATAGCTTAGCAAGCTGAATGTTGGAAAGACAAATCTGCGTCGATTGCATTAAGAGGAGTCTCTGCCTCTGCTTTAGGCAGAACTGACACAGTCTCTTTATCTGAGGCAAATTCGTGCTGAGATTTTGAGGCGTTGAGCGATCAATAACTTGGAAGGGATAAAAGGGTGGTGAAACCTTTTAACTGGCACTTCTCTGTCGATCCGTCTACTTCAAAATAAACAAAAACATTCGGTTTGCTGCCTAATTCAGTTTTCCAAAAGATTGATACGCCATATTAAACGCGCTACACTGACTACATTGCGTTGGTTTCGTGGCCTGTGGTGCTGATGTAGTGCACCGAATATTCTCACCAAGGCCAAGCTCTCAACAAAATAGAAAAGTAAAGAAAGGTTGTGGGCATTCGCGTTCAAGCATGCCACAATAAAGTAACAAGGGAAAGAAATGGTCTACGTTGCTTCCAAAAGGCAGCGTTCTCTACATTTCCTCGCCCCATTCCTAGTTTGTCACACCGTTTCCTTTGACACGAATCACAACCGTGCTTAATTGTTGCGATGCAACACGTGATTTCGAGCTCAAGTTAAATACGATACCAATTCCCCATGTTTACCAGATATTTGGTTGAGCGCCACCTCGGTTCGCAAGAGTTAACATTGGATATATCTGTGCCTTAATCAGCTCCTACATTTTCATAAAATTACGCTCTTCACTTTGTTAAGTTGATGCTTACTTGTAGCTCTTCACCGCAGAGAGGGTGGAGCACAAAGGCAGTTGATTTATAGGGTGTAATCCGGTCCTATCTCCAGCTCTTGTTTCTTGGATTGGTTTGATTTCGAAATAGGGACACTATCCAACCCCGCTGCCGAGACATACAAATCCAAATCTATTGCAGTGGCATCAGGTGGGGACTGAAATTGTCGCTTCTGGAATGGGTGTTCTAAAGATTGCTCTTAGTGTTCATCGCTATCTGTCCCATTGCTTCTTTGAACTGCCCTTTGGAATTACTAGTGCCGTAGAATGCGCCATAATGAATCTGTCACTTTTGAGGAATCTGTTCAAACTTCAAATCTACCTCAATTCATCTCTCTAGTAGGAGTGTGCTTTTTTTTGGCAACCGCCTGAGATTACGAATTACTTGCTTTACGATGTTGAGGAGGATGTGTCTGTTCTTATCTCGAGTTTTGCAAAACGTTGTGTTAGACAAACTACTTTTCAGCTGGCAAAACAATTCAAAACTAAATTAGCCAATCAATTCAATCATATACGCATTGGCCCTTTTGTCCATCCATTCCCTACCCAGCCTTCCATCTAGTGTAAGCCTTCTACATCCTTGCATGCGTTTGAATGCAAACGAACCTGGAGGCGGTGGCAATAAAGGCGCCTACAAGATGTTGGACTGGGAGCATAAATGCGAATTTCGGGAGATTAGAGAAGATCCGGCAACCAACAATGATAGCTGAGGCGGAGGTGCAGATGCAGATCCATTGCTGGAGGATCACGAAGCAGCAGTGGTGGAGCTTGCAGTACGTGGAGAACTGGCGTCATCAAACGTGGCACAGGGCTGAGGGCAGCCTATCACGACCAAGCTGCCTCAACTACCACCATTCGAACCGTCTCAGTGGTCAAGGAAGTGGGGCTGGCGGAAATGAAGTAGGGCCTTAATCGAGTCCAGGCCATCAACACGGAATTGGAGGTGAGAATAGGTGAGTTCTTAGTAACGACTGCCATCTTCTCTCCCCTATTTTTGTGAGCTTTTATCGTTCTTCTGTGTATCAATTCATAGTGCTAACTACTCACCCACTGCACATCACTTCATATCCTGTCCCCATAGCCATCCATCATCTGTCCTTCATCGTTTTGTTTTCTTTCCTCACTCATTATTTTTGTACTCTTGTAGTAATTATTGCGATTCATTTGTCATCTCAACAATTTGGTTTTATCTGCTCGATGTCGCATCGATTCTGCTGACAATACTATTGGATTCGTCGGGTGTTTTCAGAATGCCTTGAGGCTAAGGTTTTCTCGATTAAAGGTTGCAGTGCTTATGTGCGGAACGTCTCTACTGGTCAGGCACTTAGTCGAAGTTTGGAGCCATTGATATTTTTGAGGTTAAAAGGGGTTGATCTGTTCTAGGTATGCTTAACTGCTGCAAACTAATTCGCATAGTCTTATGAAAGTGTGAATGACTTTGTCCCGCTTGTGGGCAATGCTAGCTACAGTTGCTGAGTGTGCTTCTGGTTCATGAACGGATCTGCAACAGTTGATAGGAATTCTTTCACACTTTTACAATATGCTCATCACTTTTGGGATTGCAATTGGTAAAAAGGGCAAGGTGAATGAGTTTTCTTTTTGGAGAGGCTTCAAAGGTCAGTGCATGTAACACTTTCTCCTCCTTCCTCTCATACACACGGAATGACAGCAGAAGTGGCGGCGCAGCAGCACTCGGATCTCCTCGAAGTGAGTGAATGGGGGCCTGGTACGGGTAAACTGCACCATTTTCACTCTTTGGATCACGTTTATTTACGCATCATTTGCGTCAAATTCTATCACAGTGGGAGCTATTTTGACTGATGCCAAAAATCCACCTCCGACTAGCTCCTTCGCCTTAATA
Organism: Taenia multiceps; assembly: GCA_001923025.3. Taxonomy (NCBI): domain Eukaryota; kingdom Metazoa; phylum Platyhelminthes; class Cestoda; order Cyclophyllidea; family Taeniidae; genus Taenia; species Taenia multiceps. Next base: position 9,676,954 of record CM010313.2, read on the forward strand.
TTATCTCTATATTTTTGTGTTTATTGTGCACTGAAAGTTCATGACTAGCTTGTGCTTACCGTGATATACCTACGATGTTCGCATTGCATTATCTGAAAACAATTGCCATCATTGACCCTCAGTGGCCACCCATTAGTGCTTAGTCGTTGCCATGTTTGTCAGGGTCACCTTGTTTCGACTTCAATTTGTAACCATTTTTCAAGATCATGGTGTTATAGTGGTCTGTGCCAAAATATTCAACCAACTTCATTATAGGCCGCTGGAGTTTAGCTCTTTGTTGCAAAGGCGAATCTCCAAATGTTATTTATGTAGGACGCCTAGTCCATCTTCCCTGCACCTATGTATTCATTTGCTCCTCTATTAATACTTAAGCTATCTATTTGTACTGTCCATTCGCTTATTTAGTCCGAGTACCCGCATTCAGGCATCTCTTCACGATCAATTCACCACAACAATGGTGTCAGCGATGGTGATGATGGTAAGGGAGTGCCATTTTATTCTAGGGAAGATGTTATGATTGTGCTGAACATGGTTCTGTCGTTTCAGTGCTCCAACATACACTTCTTACATGTAAACCCCTAAAATTTACTCCCTATGAGTGTCCCACAAACAATACTAGCCTATAAATAGATTTATAGCCTTGCAAAGGACGTTATTGGTGGAGTTGGACTCTGCCGCGATGGGTACAGAGTCGAAGGCGAGGAAGCATTAACACTCAAGCCGTATTGTGGGTGTTCTCAACGATCCCAGTCAGCTAGGTTTCTGTACTCCTAATGAGGTTGTTCTTCAGCATTACGCGTGAAGTTACTGTGGGAGGTACTATGAATGGCAACTTGGGCCTTCAGGTCTGAATCCGTGCCCGTGAAATAAATGAATGGACCTGTCACTTTGTCTATGTCTGCATTCTGCAAAACGGTGGGCAAGTTTCTTTCGCAATGTCTACTTCCACCTCTTATCACATGCTTTACCTCAGAAACGGACACTCAGATAGTCAAAAGGGCTATTGGAGCGTGGTCTGCTTCCACCGTCGAAGGAGTGAGCCCGTCGTTGACGAAAGTTGGAGTAAAGGTGCGAGAAGTCTCCACCAGTTTGGACTTGGGTCGTATTGCGTCCGTAGGGCTGGAATGAGAGGTGAGGTTGTGCGGGTCGAACGAGAACTCTTAAATTGCTTTGCCTCAGTTTGGATCATTTGAGTCCACTGGCTAGTCTAAATCTGATAACTTTGCAAATTTTTAGGGTCTTGTGGGTGGAGGAAGGGGAGTTGAGAGCTTATACATTTGCTGTAGAGGTCGTCGATTTTAATCCTGGAATTTGTGGTTATGTCTTTTTTGGGTTTAGCATTCGATTGGGTTTTCTTTTGACGCATTCACCTCTGGCGATGCTTGCATTTACGAATGTTTCGAATTCACACATTCATTTCAGTCTCTTTCACCTGGCTGGCTCTGTTGTCGATAAGTTAGTAAGTAGCCAAGAAGAAGGGTTCCGTAAAGCTTTTGTTAGTGGACGAGTTCGAGTGTTTCGAAACGTGCGCGAAAATTTGTTCTTTTAAATTATACCTGTTCGAAGAATAGGCTTACTCTTGATCAGTTGTCCCATCAATGAACTAAGGACCTATTTGTAGTTACTGGTAGCGCTAAACCAGGCAACGATATTGATGTTGTTCTTGCAGTAAGCTTTCATTCCAAACAGAAGGTTTTAAGGTCCCACATTAGTTTATTGCATTGGATTGCCATTCTATCCTGCCTGGAGGTTAGTATCCCCATTATGGGTGGAAATGTGGCTGACAGAACCAGTCGATGTGCCTCGATACTTTTCCCATCCTTTGTCTAGAAGTTGGAACATAAGACCCATGTTCGTCATCTCACAGTATCTCGTAGATCAATGAGCTTGCCCTGTTCACGGAAGACGTCAAATCTGTGAATAAGTAAAGAGTCTGCCTTCCCATCCGAATACACCACCGTCTTCATTTGTCGCTAAGGAATTGGGTTGTAAAAGCGTGGCAAATGCTTATTACGTTTGGCACGAGATGCGTGTAAATGAACGCAAATGCGGCGTGCGTTGATTGGCCTCAGGTGACCTTGAGGGAACCGAGAGATTGGATGTAATGCACAATTGGTGAGTAAACCTGTTCTAACTGATATCCGATTGTGTGCTTTGCTTACGTGGGCACCCAAGTCTGCGCTTTTGTGCTTAAACTAGCCAGCATTGACTACAGACCTCGCTGATAGCCTCCAGAGCTTCTGCACTTGGGCAGTATATATTCTGCCCTCCCATTATGCTCACCTTCGACTTCAGTGAAGACCCGCGAAGTGCAGTGGCGAAAGTGGAAAATGACTGCAAGCCTAAATGATCCTTGCTTCTTAATGACGAAGCTTGACGCAATGTGATGTGGACATATGCTATGACTGGGGTGATTCTTGACAACCTTAACAGGAGGGTTGGAAATGGCCTTAGGAAATTGACCCTGTGGTGCATCCGAAACTGCTTGTTGCAAAGATGCTTGCATGAAGACGTTCATTTGGTGGACCCTTGATACAGGCTTAAATAATGTAAACCAATGATTAAAATTATCTCTCTGAGGAGCCACCTATTATAAGCATGGTTTGTTAATGCTTCGCTAATGAAAATTTCTCAACTTCCTCTTTCCATTCGCCCATCTCAAATGTCTCCATACGATTTTTTATGAAATGTATGCAAATATTGCTTACAATTATCAATAAATCCTCTTCGTTAGCAGTCAGTGCTTTGTCTACTCGGGTCGAAGGCATCAGAACTTCCTCTCTTTCAAACAATCGCTAGTAGGTATATGTTGACATTGCTTTTGATTTGCAGTTGCAATCACCCAGGTCATTGTCGGCGAACAAATGTCCTTGTTAGGTGCCTTTGCCACCAAGTCCGTTTTATGTCATGAGTTGCGACAAACAAGGTCTTTCCGAGGTAATTGAACTCCCATGCCCGACCGTCGTTCACGCTGCATATCACAAATTGTCAGTGATGCGAACAATGTCAGGAGTCTCCTTTTCCCTGTGGTCCTCTTTAGTGACTTCCCATAGCATTTGCAGTGGTAGCCATCTGCGAAGGCTTCGTTCCACTTACTGCCTCTTTCCTTCCCCCTCTCCACCCCTAGAGTTCTGTCTGGATTACGCTCGATGAGTCCTCAAAATATTACGCACATAGATATGGAGACATTCTCATAGAAGCGTGCGGTGACTGTTCCATCCTGTAATGGACTTCATCAACAGTTGAGATAGTGTCTGGCTAGTATCGTGCATGTGTGATGACCACGTTATCTCAAGTAAAGCATTTGGAGTCAAGAATAGGGAAGACATGCTGCTCGGGTAGAATGGACACATTAGACAAACAGAAGGGATTGCGGCCAGCTCCTCCGACGAAGACAATATAGTCAAGCAGGCCCCATCAACCGGAACTGAGAGTTGAATAAACAGCAACTGTAGCATATGGGAGATTTCCAAAATGTATAGTCTACTAACTTGTAAAAGCACATGTCGCCTGTGCAATGATACGGAGGCTCGATGTTAACAACGGCAATTGTTTTGAGAGAGTACAATGCACAAATCCCTCGAAGCAGGCAAACACTGGCTGATGTATGACAAGTTGTAGGCACATTATGGCAAGCACCCCCTAGTCGTTGGCTTTCAAAGCACAAAGAACAGAGCAATATGGCGGGATTATATTGAAGCAAAGAAGTCAATACGAGAAGGCAATCGAACCGCTTTTCAGTCAATTTTCAGTCTCTACCAAGGTAAACTTCACTTTGACAGAATTCGAAGCAAACGATGAATAAAAACAAACAGGATCCAAGGGGTGAGAAAATGGATGTACGTTGTCAACCCCAAGCTCCAACTCCGTCACTTCGAGGATAGTAGAGTGCTACTGCGTCATCACATCCACCGCCATTTCGTGCTCATACGCGGAAGAAGAAAATGCTAAATGCACTGACCTTTGATTCCCTTCCCTCCACACAAAATGCAATCTTCTCAGCCTTTTAACCCAAAACAATCCCCAAAGTGGTGAGCATCTATTGAAAGTGCAGACGACTTCCTACTAACCCTCCATGATCTCCTGATGAGCTTGACGCGCGTTCACTGTCTGTGACTGGCATTGTTCACAGATGGAACGAAGTCATTTATGCAGCTAAGAGACTAAGCAACTGTATCAAAGTCGACGGGGTTAGTAGTACCTTCGCATACCTAGAACAAATCAACCTCCTCCAGCCTCAAAAGTGTTAACATCTCTATACTTCAACGATGTGCCTCACCGATGGGGATGCTGTGCACGTAAGCACTGCGATTTCTAGTCAGAAAGGACAATCTTAAGGCAACCTCGAAACACACTTCTAATCAAGAACTACTGTCAAAAAAATTTCAAACAAATCCACCAAAGGACTTGGTCAGGGGAATCGACAAAACATCGAGCAGACAAAGCCAAATTGTTGATTTGACAAATGAAACCGTGATTAGTGCATGAATCCAAAAATTATGAGTGAATGAAGAAAATGAAATGATGAAGGACAAATGATGGATGAATGCGTGAACACGGGATAAAGATTAACAATGAAGTGGCTGAGAATTTAGCATTATGAATGGATAAATGGGAGGACGGTAAAAGCTCACAAAAGTAGGGGATAGAAGACAGCAGTCACTGCCAGGAACTCAGCCACCCTCGCCTCCAATTCTGTGGCGTTAGCTCCCCACCAGTTCTGCCAGCTTCACTTCCTTGACCACCAAGGTAGCTCAAGTGGTGACAGTTGAGGCAACATGAGTGCAGAGGCTGCTTCCAGTCCCTCCGCCACCTAACAGTACCTAGCCTTCAATGCTGCGTTCGACGATGACGCCAGTTTTCCACGTACCGCAAATCCCACCACTGCTGCTCCCTCATCTCTCTAGTGGTGCATCAGCGTCTGCACCTCCACCTCGGCTGTCGTTGATGCTGATTGATAGGATGCAGAAAAGAGACCTGCTTCAGCAGCGCACATTACAAGCCGAGTCTTTTCTAATATCCCAAAATTCTAACTCATGCTCCCCATGTGCCGACTACTCGACGACCGTATTAAAACAACTTCCAGCTTACTTCGCCTTTACACGTTTCCAACAACGTAAAAGGCTTGCATAAGTGACTAGACCAATAAATAAGTGGGTGACTAGATAGGGAATGGATGTACGAAAGGATCAATGTAGGGATGACTGGACTGATTCGATAATTTGGGTTCGGATTTTCTCTAAACTAATGCACGGTTGGCCAATGTGAGCAGAGGTGCTTTGTGAAACCAAGAGCACCACCAACATCCTATAACCAACCACCGTCGCCACGGTAATTGTGAGGCAGAAAAATAAGTTTGCACAATTTTCTCAACAAAAAAACAAAGTAACTGCAAAAAAGTGTCTCAAGACCCATTACTCTTTGAAGTAGTCAAAATCAAGACCCACGATCCAAGCCCTCTCAACTAACATGCAAGCTTGGCACAAATTCCACTTAGGTAGTCCGAAACAAAGCTCCTATCCCGCTAGTCCTCAAACAATCTAACCCAATATAATCCTCAGCCTACTTTCGATATCAAGAACTAGTGTCAATTACTTGCAGCTTGAACAAATACAACCAGACGAATAGGAGGAATGATAACAAGAGGCAGTACACTATTTAAGCACGTCATGACACTGTCCCATGGGCAATTATTGCAGTAATGAAGAATGATCTTCAAAAGCCTTCTAGATGTAACCCTTCCCTTCGACCAATTGACTGATCTTACTGTGTCTAGAAGTTTCTCTCGAACATCCTCCCAGCTGCATAGCTTCCTACCAAGCGGATAGATCGAAGATATCAGCAACGTTCAGTCTCCGTAAGCAAACGATTCATTGTGAACAACTGCGTCTGCAGTCCATCACAAGCACGAACAAAGCATAATCTTGAGAGGGAACTCACTAGCTGTGAGGTACTAACAAATACACAAACTCAAATAATTCTGTTTTAACACACTGATCAGCATATCATCGCCGTGAACGCTAGGAGTAGTTTCCAGGTGCTCGCATCGGTGGAGAGATCCACAGAACTGCATGGCACAATTTTGCACTGTTTCGAAATAAATCGAGCAACATTAATTTAGATTTCGTGTTCAATGTCAAAATATTTTAAACCAGATACAAACTGAGCACCAAAAACTTGCACCTTGAGCTCGTAAAGGAAAAGAGGATAAGTTCAAGCAAAACATAACCAAACTAATTTGACAGATTTCATAGCAAACATGCACGCTTTATTACAAGCATTTTAGCTAGACAAAATTGGGTCCATTGAAGTTTCATGACTCAACGTAAAGTAGAGTTGTGAGCAGCCAGCCAAAATTGCAGTCATATCTACAGCAACCACGATGTTTTGTCAACAAAAATTGCAAAACCATCTTTTTATTTCTGGCAAAACACCTTTTTAATTGCGGGTATACTTCAAAGTGGATGCGTTTATAAGACCTCTAGACAGCTGACATGTTGCATTAACCCCCAAGGCCTTTCGGAAAAAATAAAAAACAGATTACGATGCAACCCACCCTTATAAACCCTCAAAAGGCATGTGAACCCCAACTATTAACTCAAAGTTTCAGCTCGATCGCAATCTATGGCACCGCAGTGGACAAGTCATGTGTTGGCAATAGCCACATACAATTGTAATTGGGGAATTCCAAACTCCCACGATAACATTGCGAACATCGTTTACATAGGAACTTATCTTGTAGAGTTGCTAATTTTTTTCATCCGGCTTTACAAGTTTTGGCGTAATGACTGAATTATTATTGACAATGACTGCAACTTGAGCAACAATTTGCAAAATCAGTAAGTTAAGTTATTGGGATCATGATGGGTCAGCTTCACAGCACAAGAATGCGCAGAACGATGCGAACTCTGAGAACCAAATCGCAAGCATCACATTTGTTGCTGATCATTGTGCAATTCAGCTTTACGAGGCACCAGCCTGACTAGCAGACAGTTTAAATGTGGCTATTAATTTTTTCCACCGTTTCAGAACGGGTTCTGACTTACGAACGAGCGAAAGTGAAACATGGGCTTGATTAAGTTTTTGGATTAGCTTATGTGTTTGCTAGTGCGGAATTCCTCCGGTCTGGCCATAAATCCTTCCTTGAACATTTTCTTTTATCTTTAGTTGGCTTTGATTACAAGCTTCGGAACACTTTTGGTTCAATCATAACATTGTGTTCTGCTAATAAGTACAAAATCGAGAAAATGCTAGCGCTAGATTGTTTAGTGCTAAGAGTTGAGTAAGGCAAATACCGATAAACTGGCAGGTACTTAGATTTGAACAAATACATTGAGGTAGGTCTCTAATACATGAGTCGAGCGATCACTGAGAACGACATCTTTAGAGGTAGCCCATGTGTTACCCATTTATTGCAGACAAAGCCTTTACTAATACATAATTCATCTGCTGACCATGCGCTCTTCACCAACAGGTCTGATGTCCTTACCGTTTATTCAACTGCAAAAATTACCTCAAACCGCTAAATAGGTCAATCACAACTAATCTTTTTAGGTTATACGATATTCCACATAGCAAGGAAAACCTGGTGATGGTTTCGTAATAACTAGTGGCGAAAGCAATGCATACTGCTAGAATGTGGCCTTCACTTGCGCCTGGAACATAAAAATCGCTGTAGTTGAGTAGCAGGATGCTTAGCATGTGATGCGCGTGATCTTCAGACATTAATCAAAATTACAGTGGTAGGGCTTTGGTGGAAAATTTGTGGCATGACTTTACGAAGTAAAAATCATTTTGAAGCTTAGAGCTAAATGTGTTAGATTTTCTGCGCTTTCTGCTGAATTTTTAATTTTTTAAACACAATAGTGGTTAGAAAACTCGACTGAGCCCAAGTCTTTTATTGAGCTGGCGGTGCATTGCACACTTTGAACTTTGGTTTATTTGGCTATGCAAGGTTAAAACGCAGGCGTCTAGTTTACATAATAGAAGATATTGGCATATTTTGTCGTAAAAACCAAATAAATCCAACTTCTTTTGCAGCCGGGAACGATGGTCTCGCATTAGTAATACACCATAATCCGAAAACATAAAAAGGAAGAGGAAGGGAAAGGAAAGAAAGAAACGGAAAGGGAAATGCAATGTCCGAATGCTGATTAAGTGAGGTCAAACACGAAGAGCGAAACCCCATGTGTAAAAATCTTAGAGCAGTTTGTAATGGTGAGAGAATGTGCTCTTGTAATCACATATCTGATGTATTTCTCACTTACAAGTAACAAAACGGGTTCGTAGGATCCTAAGTAAAATTTTATTAGGTTAAATTCAGTGAATATGCAAAAAAGTTATCATGCATGTCTTGACAGTTAAATGCTAATTTAGTCAAAATAAGTTGGCGTTTGCGCATGAACCCACGAATTATGCAGCGAATTTGCGCTTTCTGGTCGACAGCTTAGTAGTATGGGTCTTTGAAGCCAGCAATTAGTTCTTTTCAAGGCGGTGTAGGCTGATGAGAGACGTTGCTTATAAGGGTTTCGGACTTTGTAGTAATGAATTAAAGCGGTTCTTACATATTCACTTAGGCCGTCTCAAATTTACGCAGCGTATTTCATCCAGTAATGATGCAATACCAAGGAGCGTATTTGGGAGTTCGGAAAGATGTGGTTCTAATGAGTACCTCTTCCGCTCTCTTTTTTCCCATTCGCCTTTGCTTACTGCAGTTCACTAAGATATTTTCCATCGCAGCTACTACGAATAGGTTTAGCATGTCATTTATCAGTAAAATATGCTAATTGGTAGACTATAATCAGTTAAAACACTTTGGCCTGCGAAGGGTAAATGAATGTGAATTTGGACTTAGCGTTGGGCAGTGGGTCATTGAGGCACATCACTTTTATTGACCAGATTATACAAAGAACCAATTAGCAGCTACCTACGAATAGGTTTAGCATGTCATTTTATCAGTAAAATATGCTAAATTGGTAGACTATAATCAGTTAAAACACTTTGGCCTGCGAAGGGTAAATGAATGTGAATTTGGACTTAGCGTTGGGCAGTGGGTCATTGAGGCACATCACTTTTATTGACCAGGATTATACAAAGAACCAAATTATAAACAGGTAGATTCATGCATTTTTGGAAGGAGGCTTTCAATGAGCAACCATGTTGCTCTTTAGCTGAGACTGATGAGTGGGGTGGCTGCATCACCCTGCGGAATGATAAGCGGGCGGGTGAATGAGTCGATGAATGAGCGAATGAATGGGCGGTTGCATGTAATATGATACCATTTGCCATGTTTTTACTAATCTTTGATATTAAAATAGGACTTGTGCAGTTGACACAATGCAGACGAACTAGTTATTCGAATCAGAATTATAATTTGTCCTTCGCACTAATAGAGCTTACTTGCAATGGCCTTCGTTTGGATTAATCATATGTACCTACAGCTGATTTCCAACAATGCAAATAGGAGTACAATTAAGTAAATCATAATTTTTTTGTAAGAACAAACACTTTGAATTAATTCTCGCCTCTTAATTTCCCTTTCTCACGGCACATTAGTGAGTCCTTTTGATAGTGACCATGCACACGCAGGCCCAATACTCATTCATTTCCGTTTGATGGCAAATAAAGATGAAGCAGCGTTGCAGCATTTTAGTTACTGCATCGCTCACGAATGAAGCTAGTGAACTTATTAGTTGTTTGCAGCAATTCATGGAGGCCCGTCGCCTTCAATTCACTTTTTGCTCACTCCTCTTTATTAAGTGAAGGGCGCTCTAAACTCCCAAATCTTGCTTTCGTTGCTGCTCTCGACGTGTCGGAAATCGTCTTTCCATTCTATTATGAAAGGCATGACTAATTGGCTAGTTACAGCTCAATAGCACCCAACCCTGCACCTGACCCAAGAATCTCTGATTTTTTTACTGAACAAATCCGCTTCAGACATAGTTCGACCACTCCTCTTGTTCGAAAAGCTCTAATACATAAAGATCAAATCGCCTAAGCATTTTGACAAGTTTGCAGCAATAGTGCAACAAGAACTGCTTACGGCCTCAGAACGTATCATTCCAAACTGATGATTGAACTCTGCCTCTGCGTGTTGTGCCCCATAATCAATTTATATTATATTTTTCAAATATTGTCCGACTTAAATCGACTCAGATTCAATTCCTCAAATCTATGCAAATTATAAGATCACTTACGGAGTAGGCGTGAAGTTGAGTTTTTCGTTGAAATAGCAGGCCAAAGCATAATTTAAAAAGAAGACGGGATAAAAGGGGCGCCATGAAAGGGAATGAGCATGAGAATGCGTTTTTAGAAACAAAGAGAACGCTCTGCTCTGCAATGCTTCTGGCATTACCAAATCACGAGTCGAGCACCGAACAGGAACTAAGAAGAAAAACGCATGGTTATTTACGCAAGTACCGAGCTCTACGAAAAACGAGATAAAGAAGCGCAAAACCAAGTAAGCTGTTCGCCATCCTCAAAGAAGACCAGACGCTTCGGGTGCTAACTACTAGCAGGAGGGTCCATGTTGAGAACAGAACAAAGTTGGCGTGATTATTTTGTGGTTCAAGGGCTTGAGCATTTACAGACAAAGGTGAATCCTTGAGCAGACATCAAAGCCTTTGAGCTACAGCACATTTTCGAAGTAATTTTCTAGCATTCTAAAAATGTTTAACTGAGGATTGGTGATTTGTTACTATTTGTTCAACCACTTTAGTTATCCTAATCGCCTTATGCTAAAAAGCCGAGCTGTATTTTCTAAAACCGTAGCATGGTCTCTGCATCATTGTGGGGAATGAAAAGCCCTACAGCGTGGTAAAATTTGGCAGAATCGCCAATCGGAAATTGGCGTTTAGATTAAATTTGCATAATTTTTAAAAAAGGCACATAACTGAGGTTCAAAGTGGTGATACCTGGTGCGCTCATACTATTCCTGTGATCAGACATTCAGACGAGAATCATGGACTTTGCTGATAACCAACTGGTGGTCTGTGTGATGATGCGTGCACTTAGATGGCTGACTGTTCACTCCAAAATATAAATACTGTTCCTGCAAAGCTTCATTTAGCAATGAGTTATTTGCGGGCCGTGGGTTGTACTATTTTGGAGGAAACAATAGGTGGCAATTTGACACTGCAATTATTATCGTAGGGTGTTTGCTGTTTACACTTAAAAAACAGGAAGACCTTGATAATTATAAAATCAAAAGAAAACTCTTTAGTAAGTTGGTGAGTTTCAGAATCTTAGCTACTGTTCTAGCCCAACTTCTTTACGATGCGATTGACGTTTGATGACTGACCAGTAACTAGACCTAGTTTCGTTTAAGTAAATATTCACCGCGTTATATCACTAAGTGAACGTAGACACATGGCAAAAATGACTCAGTGCGCTATTATCTATGCCAGATGGACCATGTATTTGTTGCTCCTGTGCCTTCTCCACGTCCGTGTATGGTGGTTTGCTGGTCGTGTAACTGACTGGGAGAAGGGCTTATGACTGGGAATGCCTTATGCTGCGAGGATTGCTAGGCGATCGGAAATGCCATCACTGCTTTCTCCCAAACCTTCCATCCACAGAGCTGGAGTGCGCACCACCCTACGTCTGGTAGACTACGCTTTTTCGTGCAGTTGTTCACATTGAATCGCTCGCTAACAAAGACTGAACGCTGCTGATGTCCTGGACCTTTCCACTCGATAGAATTCTCTGTAAATGAGAGAGGTTTGAGAGAAACTTCCAAAAAGAAGTAAGATCAGTCAATTGACTGGAGGGAAGTGCTACACCAAGAAGGCTATTCAAGACCATTACTGCAATACTTGAACATTTGAAGCGTACTGTCTCTTGTTTGCATTCTCCCTACACTTTTTGTTGCATTCACTCAAAATGCAGGTTATTAAAACTACTTTTTGGTGTCGAAAATTGACCGAGGATTATATTAGGCCAGATTGTTTGACGACTAATAAGATAGGATAAGCGTTGACTAGGTGCTGTGTTGTTACCGACCACAAAAGTGAAATTGGCACCAAGGCTCGTACCTAGGGTTGCAATGTTTATTGCTGGCAGTCGTTTTTGCTCCTCCTCAAGAGGCAAGTTTGCACATAACTTTCAGGTGTCACCAGTCTATCACGCATACAATAACTTTGTTGAGGTTTCGCATTTGACCCCATCCCTACCGAGTAATTTGAACATGAGTCAATGGATAAGCTCTGCCATCAGGTTTCAAGTAATAGGCAGCACCTTTCCTCTCGCAGTAAGTGGACTAGTTGGCCAATGATGGACGTTTTCCTTTGGAATGCATACCGTTAGCAAGTAGGTGCAAGGCGACGTCTCGAAATTCAGCGATAGTTGTAAAGATGAAGCAAAGTTGGTTGAGCGCCACCTCGGTTTGCAAGAGTGAACGTTGGACACATCTGTGCCCCAATCAGTTTCTATGCTTGGATAATGCACACTCTTCATTTTGTCAAAGTGATACTGAGTCGGAGCTCCTCACCACAGAGAGGATCATGCACAAAGGCAGCTGATTTATAGGGCGCAATCCGGCCCCATCCCCGGTTCATGTTTCCTGGTTTGGTTTGCTACCAACATGGGACACTGTCCAATCTCGCTGCCGAGATACGCAAATTTTGATTGTATTGCAGCAGCATTAAATGCAAACTGAAATTATCGCTTCTGGGATAAGTATTCTGAACTATGATCTTAGTGGTTAGGGATACCTGTCTCGTTGGTTCTTTGAAATCTCCTTTGGAATTGGCAGTGCTGTGGAATGCACCATAATATAACTATCAATTTTGAGGGATCTCTTCAAACATTAAATCTACCTACCAATTCATCCATCCTAGTTCATATCTCTAATAAGAGAGGGCTCAATTTTCGACAACCGTCTAAATTATCGATTCGTTTTTTGATGACGTTGAGGTAGATGCGTCAGAACTCATCTCTGGTTTCACACAATGTTGTATGAGATAAATTATTCTTCATCTGACAACAAAATCCCAAACCATACCATCCAATCTCTTCGCTCATCCATATATTGACCTTGCTATCCATCCGTTTCCTATCCAGCCTTCCATCTAGTTATTAATCTATTCACTTCTTCAAGCCTTCAACATTTCTGGAGGCGATTGAAGGCGAACGAATCTGGAGGCATTGGCAATAAAGGCGCCCAGTAGTGGGCAGATTGAGAGCATAAATGGGACTTTCAAAAGATGGCATGAAACCTGGAAAAAAATGCAAACTACTCAAGAAGGTAGCTTTTTTGCATCGTAGCAACCAATGTCAGCAACAGCTGAGGCGAAGATGCAGGTAGAGATCCGTCGATGGAGGATCACAAAGCATCAGTAATCGCAGCACTGTGGGCTGTGTGCATTTAGGTGGCAGAAAGGCTGGACGCAGACCAGCGCAAACATGCTGCCTCAACTGCCAACGATTCGGCTGCCTCGATGGCCAAGGAAGTGGAGTGGGTAGAAATGGAGCGAAGCCTTAATCGAGCACAGGCTATCGCCATGGAGTCCGAGGTGAGGATGGCTGAGTTTCTGCTAGTGGATGCCCTCCTCTGTCTCCTAGTTTCATAAGCTTTTATCGCTCGTCCTTTTATTCACCCACAGTACTAAGTGTTTAGACACTTCAAATCAATTCATCCCGTGTTCACAAAGCCATCCATCATTCGTCCCTCATCATTCTCTTTGCCTTGTTTACTTACTAATTTCGCAATTGTGCACTAATTGAGAGTTCATTTGTCAACTTAGCTGTTTTTTACCTGCTCGGCGGCGCATCGACTCCTCTGACAATATCATTGGATTGGTGACTTTGATCGACACCAAAAAATCCACCTTCTCACATTGTCTTCTTCGCCTCAATATGATCCCTGCAATTTTCTGTCCATTGTGCCCTGAAAGTTTATGACTATCTTGTGCTTGCTATGATATACATACGATTTGTGATGCATCGACTAGTTTTAGCCTACTTCGAAGAATTCGTGCATTGCATTCTCTGAGAACGACTGCCCTCGTTGGCTTTCAGTGGTAACCCCTTAATGCGTAGTCGCTGCCATGTTTGTCAATGTTGCCCTGATCCAATTTCAGTTTGGAAGCCTTTGTCAAGGCTATGGTGTTGCTGTGGTCTGTGACAAAACAGTTAAACTATTTAGTCATAAACCACTAAAGGTCAGCTCTTTGTTGTAAAGGCGAGTCTGCAAGTGCCATTTGCTCGTCTATTAATGCCTAAGCAATCCATTTGTGCTATCCATTCGTCCATTCACCCCGGGTACCCACATTCAGACATCTCCTTAGGATCGATTAGCATTTAATGGCTCTGGAAAGGTTTCTCAAATCTGCCAGAATGGTTGCTATAACCAGAGAGGGAGGAAGGGGAAAGAAGACGTAGTTGAGGCAGGCGCTGGGGCAAATGGCGGTGCCTCTTTAATGGTGGATCATTGAGGATTGAAGGAAAGCCAGGTTTTTCTGGGTCAGCGGTATTGGCCTTGATGATGGTGATGGAATGAATGTCACTTTATTCCATGAATCTAATTCTGCCCTTGTCAATGCTCTCACGCATGCTTCTCTTATGCTACACTCAAAATTATAGCCCTTTTGAATGCCCTGTAAAAGCACTAGCCTGGAAGTAGATTTATATTCTTGTAAAAGACATTGTTGGCATAGAGCGATTTCACTGTCATGGGTACAGAGCCGAGGGTAACTAAGCATCAACACTTGTGCCATGTTCTGTATTTCTAATGGGTTCGTTCTTCATTATTACGCGTGAAGTTCTTATGGGAGGCACTGTGAATGACAGGTCTAAAACAAAAACCGCAAAATAAGTGGATGTGCCTGTCACTCAGCCAACGCCTGCAGTCTACAAGTGGTTGAGCAAGACTTTCCCACAATGCATACTTCAACCTCTTATCACAAGTGCTTCCCTCAGACACGGACACTCGAATGGTCAATAGGCCTGATAGAGCGAAGTCCGCTTCCAGCGCCAACACAGTGAGCGTACAGTAGAAAAACATCGGCAAGGGGAGCTCGAACACTTCACTGGTTTGGACTTGGATTGTATTTTGTCGGTAGAGACAGAAGGTAATGTTTGATCGTGCGGGTTGCACGAGAACTCTTAAATTGGTTCGCCAGGTTGAATTGTTATGGCCCGCTGATTAGTCAGATTCTGGGAAATTCTCTTAACCCACGTCGTCTTCTACCTCTCCCCTTCACTTCTGTCGAAGCGTCTGATTGATCTCTTTTGACCGTTGACTACTCTAGACGAGTACTCCGGTCTTCAAAACGGTGAGATGTGAAAATCGACCTCATCATATCTAACGTCAAACCGCGGCTGCAACCGCCAACACTTCATTTTCTCGTGGCACCAGAAACAGTAGAAACTCTAGTGTGCCATCCTCTTGTAGTCACAGAAACTGACGGCGGCGTGTGAGCATTACTTCTCACTTATAGATTCATCCATTCATCTATTCTGTCCACTGGTCTTCACACCCGATTTCATTTCACATTTTGTTCCTTTTATTGCGTCCTTTTTAGTGATTAATACTGCAACTACGCTCTCTGGAGGTGACAGTCACAAAACAATGATTAGGGGAGAGTAGGCAATTTCTCTTGTCCCATGCGTTTGCATGCCCTATAATTTTGTGTACCTTCTATCACTTTGTACAAGTGTGTGCGCGTGTGCGCATGCGCTTTGACTTTCTAGTCTGAAGCTGAACTCAGTACTTGTGCCTCTTTGCAGGTTTTCAGATTCTTGTGTGTGAAGGGAAGGAGAGATGAGAATTCATGCGTCTGTTGTAGAGGTTGTCGATTTTGATCGTGGGATTTGTGGTTATGTTTGTTTTGGGTTCTGGCACTGGATTGGATTTTCTTTGTACGCGCTCACTTCTGGCGACACTAACGCTTAGGGATGTTTTAGTTTCACACATTCGTCTCATCCTCTTTCATCAGACTGGTTCTGACTTGCAATGAATCAGTCCTTACCTCTAAGTTGATGTTTCACTACTGATAGGCTTGTAAGTAGTTACGAAGAAGAAGGATTTAGCTGGGCATCTGCTAGTCGACAAGTTCGAGTATTTTGGAAAATGCGTGAATTGTTGTGCTGCAGTGTACGTGTGTCCATTATGGCAAGCAGGTTCGGTACGGCGAAAAATGTGCTTAGTAGATGGCACCACGTGTAGAAATTTCCGATGGAGCTGAATTCAGCTGATTCGCATCTGTGCAAATGGACTAGCAAAATGGACCCATTGAAATACTTGCTGTCTGGACAATGACTATGTTGCCTGCTATTGACGCGGAGAGCTGCCTCGGTCAGGAGTAGAAAAGACAGTAGAAAAGACAGTCGAAGCTCATCTCAAGCATTAGAGGATGAATCACCTACACTTTTACTGTGCTTAAACGAATAAACTGCTCCTTTTGAGGGATCCAAAATGATTCATTTTATCTTTTTTGTTTGTTGTTTTGCACCAATGGATTTTTTATTCCCCCATCTTGTTATTTCGCACGCCATATTCGAAGATGGAAAGCAAAATGCTTGCAAAATATATTAGCACAGAACAGGCAGAGGAGATCTGCCTGTACATCTAACAGTGAATGTGGCACAATGCTGGTGTCAGCAACTAATCTACTTTCCGCTAAGCATAAAACATAATCTTCATTTTCACTTGTGCGATTAAATTGCAACTGGAGCTCGTAAAAGGTAAAAAATGGGTTCGCTCTGTTTTTAACCAAAGACTTACATGGTAGTTAACGTAGGTTACCAATTGGGTCCCCATTCCTGCTCTTTCATTTCGCTTATTCACACAGACTGTGCACAGGCTATCAGCCTTTGTTTCTTCGCCAATGTAGCCAAACAGCTGGGTCCACGAATGAAGAATTCGACATTAAGTTTCGCCTGTCGGCACCTCATTATGTTGCGTTGCATCACTTGGCTGTCTTCACCTTCGTATAACCGCATAATGAAGAAATGTCCTTTTTCTACTTGAGGGACGAGTGCATATCCGTGTTCTATAGTGTACATGCTTTAGCGACTGGAGGAAAGGTATGCATTTAATAGGTTTCCGTAATAGAATAGGCATGTAGATCGTCTAAAAAGACAAAGGATGGACGATGGCATCGCTGTAAGTAAAGGTCTGGCTGGAATACAAATTGCAAACTCATGATAAATCGGCAGGCTTGCCTTCATTATCGAGAATACACTGGGAAAAGAGAGACTTGATAGGTGGAGTCTGGAATGGGCTGAAGTAGCAAAAGGGAACAGAAAACATGAGCAGTCTGACCCACTCCCATTCATAATAATAGCACGGGCCATAACTGATGAATTCAGTAAGACAAGGTTGCAAACATATGATGGACACTGGATCTGGACAATGCAAAAATGGGTAGGGCTCACAGAAGTGGCATTAATGAAGGCTGACCCGGAAAGAGGAGGAGGTGGGAGAAACGCACATTTCACTTTGAAGGATGTCAAGGTATGAAAACAAAACGGAAGATGGGAGAAGAATTAATTCTGGTCTCACTAAAAGGCGATGAAGAAAGACAGGTACATGAATGAGCATCTGCAGATCTGTTTGCAGTTGGACAAATTAGATAAGCAAGGTGCGGTTCGGCATGATTACGTATTACGCACAGCTCCCTGTTTCAGAATACCGTAAGGATAATGGAAGAAGTATGAGACACTTACAGTGGTGGCACTGGAGTTCAACCTGAGAGAGAATTTGGAGACATGACAGTTGCATCTCACTTTCCCAATCTGAAGGTGCCAATAACCCCTACGTGTTCACGATGATTCCTAATACCTGAGGGACAAAATTAAGAGCATCATGGACCCCTAAGTCTTTCCCATGAATTCTGAGAGGCAAATGATGCATTACTAGAATAATGAAATGCAAAAGGATCAATGAGGCTTGCATGCTATAGTAGGTGGCCGAGTCTGGACTGGCCTAGCCATGCCCTATCTAACCCAGCTCAGTTCTGCTTAGTTTATTAGATTGCGCCTAGAATGGGCAAGGGATTATGAGCATATAGTTTTTTATCCTCTTCGTCTGGTACTTATTTCGTATCTGCAAAATGGATTGCGATTATGCATAAAGATGATCAAAGCACGGATGTGGTAAAGGAATAAGCGACTCACCCTTAAACATAATCACGAAGCTTGCAAACGTAGGTTATCAGTGGGTGGTTTTGGTTTCTCGCCTTCAAAAATGCGTGCTCCTAACTGAAGAGGAGGGTAAGGGTGGCTCGAGCCCTACAGTGCAAGCGAAGAAAAGTAATTGTTCAGCTGAAAAGGGTAAAAGGTTGGGCTAATAATGACGAAGGGAAAGGAGTGAAAATAATGTGATGTTAGTGACTAAAATCACTGCAAAATACAAGTCTAAAGGTTCTAACGATTGCGCTATCGTGAATCACTACTGACTAGAGCGTCTGCAGCAGTTGCTAGACACTAAGCATTGTGATCCATCTGCTAAAATTTGACCGTGATTTTGGTGAAATGGGTAGCACTTCAGGTCGCCTCAAAGAAACCACCAATATATCAGTAAATCTACAGGAATAGAATGACTGCAGCTATGCGAAAGACGAAAAGGAAACCTTGCCTTAAACAAAGCAATAAAATTTGGTAATGAGGTACGCACTTGAAGTACTCATCATTCTTGTCCACATTTGTTCTTATTAAATCACCACACAGAGTGACGTAAGCAAATGCATGCATATAGCCCATCAAACGGAGTCGTCCTTATTTAAAGCGAACTAATAACTCATACTTAGGTGCACATAGAAAACTCGATAATCCATCACTGTACACTAGTATACCTGATTCAATCAGGCTAAGCAAATTACCATCAAAATTCAATCACATTGCCACAGATGCAGGCTGTTCGCAGACAAATAGAAACTCCACTGACTTGGTCTTCTAACAGACACACGCTACTGCAGAAGTCAAGAGGCTCGAGCTACTAAGTTACGCCACCCTATTTACCTCAGATTTTGAGAGAAAGACACTGCTAACTATCCTGAATGAATTACTTGAACTTTTAAAATGCGTTGTGCTGTGAGGTATTAGTTTGGAAATATCAAGCCTAGGCTATCTAGACCTGCTCTAATGAGGTTCATATGATTTGCACAGCATCACGTTACGAATTGAATGAATGCTGACTACGTGCATCCGCCCCCGTTTGAAGGTAACATTGAGGTTGAACGATAAACAGGCCTATCAAGATGCCCATAAAGCATCGTGTTGAGGGTGCACAAAACACTCCTCACACGATCAGCACCACCCCCGCATTCAAACAGTACGTATTCGTTGTCCACTCTAATCTGTGTGCATCTTCTCCTCGCGTTTATATCACACCCTGCTTTCACCGCGGCTTTTGCGATTGGCGAGGCTGCGCTGAGACCGAAGGCCGACCTCCTCGACTTGTCAGACCTTCCAGCGGGTGAAGACAAAGTCGAGGATGCGGTTGAGACGGAGGCATTTAATGAACTCGATGTTTATGATCGCAGATCCAAAAGGCTTCGATGTTTCCCAAGCCCGCAATTTATTCTTCCTCGTCATTGACCACTCGTTCTCATATGATTCCATACCGACTTAGTTTGCGGAATGGCTGAATGGATCTGCTCTGCTTCATCGTTTTGTCGTGCAATACTGTAAAGAGCCACAGCGTCAACGCATAGCATTTCACTTACCACTGCAGCAAGTTAAGTGAGCAACCGTGACATCTGTATCTCTTCCTGAACTATTTCTTTAATAAATTTAATCCTGATTTGCTGTATGTTTTGATTGTATAGTTTTACAAAGGGCACTACTGAATCTTGCAATTAAAACGTAATCACTCTGATGTGTACTTTAGCATCGAATGCAAGAGAGAAGAGAACGGGTGTGAGGGATATAGGCAAACGCAAAAAAGATCATTTGTGGACAGTTATGGGTAATCCACCAATATTTATCGAAGGCACAAGCAGTAGAAGAGTGGAATTTGTTGCCTTAGCGAAGTAAACCGTAGAACTTATGATGCAAACCACTGCCACTCGATGAACGCCAAAGGAAAACAATGGGAAGTGGGTGGCAGTTTAGCGGGACTGAGTGCAGTGAAAGTGGCTTTGATGTGTGCACAAACTCTTTAGATTGAAATGGAACCGTATGGATGATACCATCTGGTAGATTTATGGCAGTGTGTACGTTCTGTCTGGCTCAAGAACAAGCTTCAGGCTGCGTTGCGAATGCAAAGGACTCTCAAATCCTGAAGGCAAAGGGAGTGCAAATAAATTAAGTTAAGCAATCAGTAGGCATATTGGATTTTAAAGGAACGCACTGTTTTGCAGTAGAGTTGCACTTTCTGTTAAATCAACATATAGCGGCTATAAAAACTGACATAATGATGGGGGCCTTGCAACGGCAACCATCAGACGCCTGACCAGCAATAAGGCAAAAATCAAACCATTCAAATGCATCGTAAATGGTACAGCAGGGTATTTTAAAGATAAACATCTTAGAGTTGTGTGCTTTTGCGGATGGGTGGAGGTAGGTACCAAAAGACGTTGAGGTTTCGTAGGTGATTTAAGAAAAGCTTAGCTACTGACCATCGAGGGCAACTCATCTAGCCATATGTTTGCGTGAAATATAAAGGAATTGATTTAGTCAGATGTGTTTGAAGTATTTTAATGGCATACCTAAAGAGGTCTATGCACCAACCTGACAAAACTGATACGATGCAAGTAAATGAAGTAAGGGAGGAGTAGAAGGCATCACAAGGAAAGGAGAAGAAGAGGAAGAGGAGGAGAAGGGATGGTAGCAAAACTTACCCTAAATTCCAACATACCTATCTATCCTAGCTCTCTGACGTCTCTGAAACGGCCGGTTAGGATTAGGATTAGGATTAGGAGTGACATCGAAGAAGGACAAACAAAAATGAGGAAGTAAGGGAACGGGCAAATCCAGTAGTTATTCAGTAGGTCAGTTAATCATCAGTCAGTCAAGTGGCAAAGGGAGATACCACCTTGTATTCTGCCTCTTATTTCCCTTCAGTCTCTGCTCCTACAACTTACACTCTGCCATCAATGCATCGACTTCCAACGTTAGTTTTATCTGTGCTAAACAGTGGCACGAATTACTACAGGAAGCGCAGGAACGCCATACTGACGCTGGTTCCCAAATACATGCAGACCCTCAGACCTCGTTGGTATCAACTTTTCTCAGTAGCGTTGGTGGACCCAACAGTGGTATTAAGGAGCTTCTAGTCAGCCAAAAAGCGTTTAACGATTGCGTTGAAGACAATTTTTGCAACGGAATCGCCTTTGTCATCGGATCATTCACAGTAAAATAGTGTAAGAACTGATAATCAGGCTGGACTACGACTAGCTTCATCTTCGATTTTGAAGAAGCGCCTACTGCAGACAAACTCTGTCAGAATTGAGCACGGAATGGAAAACTTCTCCTTAGCAGAGAATGCCAAAGTTGCAGAAGAAAAGGGTCCTGTTTGTAGATTTGAACCTTTCAGTTGGCTAAGGCACATCTGTTGTTATGGATGCTTTTATGAATGTCATTGCTCACACATAATGCTCTTAAATCTCTTAGTGGAACCTACCTAAGTACAGCTTCAAACTGAGGGCCTAAATGTCCCATGGTGAAAATGGGGAATCAATGTGTTACTGTTTTTGCCACCGTCGAAATCACAAGCTCCTTTAGGCATATTATGCATCCAAAACAATTGTTTATTTGAGAGTTGAGAATAACGGTTCCTTTTAAATATCTGCTATTCCAATTCTGACATCGTACTTGCTTGTTCACTTGAGCGTGGGAGATGTGAGCTTGTATATTAAACCAACGTGTGCCGGTACCTAGGTGATGTCAAACCGATCTTCTCTTCCTTTAAGACAGATTACTCAAACCGGGACATTGCTGCCACGCGATAAATTTACGGCAGCATTCATCGTTGTTGGCACCTTTTATCATTTTTGCCTATCAACTCACTATTTAATTTGCATTACATTTCCTCTGCCTAATTTCCACGTCGCTAACGCTTACATGGCTTCTTCACAATCTAGGCGCAAAATGGCTTACAGCGTAAATAATAGATCTACCACTTCAATTTGCCTTGAATATATGCAAGTCTATTGATAATCTGGGTTTATTGAATCGCTGTTGTGTATTCCATGTTAGAAGGGGATACTTTCAGCACTGGATTCCCATGTCAATGATCACTACACTAACCAATGGACCTTTAGTGGTTTTTCTTAAAAATGTTTGTGACTTTGTTAAATATCGTAAGGAGGTGGAATTTCATCAGCGCTTCTGACCCGTGCGGGCCTTTTCACATTGATACCTTCCTCCCCATATTTCAGAATTTGTGACTTGCAGGGTACATGGGATGCACTGTGCATTGCAAGACGAAAAATCGATTATTAGTTTTACTGGGATAGCCGTTGAATCAGAAAATAATTGTTATTCCAAAGATAATGCACATTTAGTGGCATGATCTCTCTAACTGAACAGTTTACCTGATGATTTCTTCGTTGATCACCGGGAATCATTTGGTTGCCATCTTATAACTGCCTAAACCAAAACATACATTTGCATCACATTCGATTTAAACAGGGGAGCAGGCAAGTCAAGTGAGATAAAAGTGCTCGTACGATTCCTTGTTGACTTAAATATCTCCTCGCTAACTGCAAAACGAACGAATTGGCGACTGTAGTGGATCAAATGTGATGAAAACCTTATCAACTGGCCTAATCCGATTAAATGGGCCCATAAAAAGCGATCTTAGAAGGATTTGGCAGTGGATAAGATATTATCTCCATCCTGTTAAGCAGTACCTCACTCGATTTAACCCTACGTATTTGGTAATGTTTATACGCATTTTGCTTTTGCCTTTGTTTTGTTGGGTTGGATTATCTCAATGGGGGTGGTCTGGGGAAGGCATACGATTATCATGTTAAAACTAGTAGGGGCCGTCGAATTGATTTCACATTTACACCATGTCCATTGGAAGAAGGAAGTCCTTCACACACTTTGAGTATGCATAGGTGTCCCCCTCAGATGGCGTTTTTATGACCGCTATTTGGGCTCCACCTTAGCTGATTGTGTCCATCGGCCTCAGTTGGTCTCTTAATTGTCTGCTAGAAGGCTACAAGTGCAAAATCTATGTTTCCAACCGTGAGCACTGCAATTGCGAACTTGCAACGCCCTATAAGAATGACCTAAAGCAGGACTATCACCGCCACCATTTGCTCACTTGCTTTGAAATGAACTACCTCACTATACTTAATAGATGCTTTTATCTCTTCGTCGTGCAGTTTTTGAGACAGGGAATTGTTAATATTAGAGTCCGCAACATATATTCCCTAATATTATCACGACCGTACTGCCAGGTCGAGATCGCAGCCGTAGCGCATTTTATTTGAATAGACATCAAAGCACCCATTCATAATGGTGACTTTTTACAAATAAAATACGAGATGGTTTTTTTCCTAATGAGCAGTAGACGGTTTGATTAAGGATGGAAGGCAGAGAGGTTTACCACTTATTACTGCTAGCCTTTAATATTCCAACTTAATTAAGACTTCAAAACAACCAATTAATTACAATTACTGAGTTCTAGGCTTGCTTTATTTGGAAGGAGATTTATGCTGGGTATTGTCTAAATGAAGCGATGAAGAAGCAATCTTCCCACCACTACCTCGACACTCAGCAATCAGTCTAAGCCACAGACTTCCATTCATAGTATCCAGGACGCCCTACTGAGTTGGTCTAAAATCCTTTTATCCCAAACGGTTAGCCTTTCCTGGTAAGGAGGTGGCGGGTGTCCGGAAGACTGCTCGCAGCTTCATCGATTTAATAATGCGATATTGCAAAGATTAGTTTAAGGGAAACCAATTTTCGCCCAAGCAGCCTCAGTTCTCATTTGGCATATGCTTGACTTTGGATTTACTTGTGTCTTGACATTCGGGATGACTTAATCGAAATGTAAGATAGCCGCTGCAGTCATTCTGGCAACATTTTGAGTCCCTGCTAAAGCCACTAGCTCTGTTAGGGG